>APFE030283887.1:25476-43227 GCA_000404065.3 Pinus taeda | reverse complement strand
CAAACTCCATGTGGGTCATCTTATTAATGGTAGCTGATATTTTTCTTGGATCCCTCTCATCGAGAGGTGTAGGATTGATCTAAACATCATCCGATTCCGATAAGTATTCATGGAGATATGAATTTATTAGTGTTATGGGACAATTCGTCAAGGTCGGCCAGCAACCAAATAAACCCCATTTGTCCTCAATGTTTAGTATAAATAGGAGAGGTCTTCAAGTCATTTAATACTCATCTCTTGTGATCTCACTCTCCACTTGTTTGGGTTTTTGGTGGAAGGGGAGGTCTAGAGGAGATGCCTTCTACACAGCGCTAAAGGAGAAGTCTTGGACGTGCCTTAGCCCCAGTCAAGAAGGGCAGTGAAGTGTAAGCCCTCAATGCAGCCAAGGAAAGGCTCTCTAGTCTAAGGGAGCTTCAATGCAAATCTAAGGAATCCTAGAGGGAGCCCTAGCCGCAGTAAAATAGGCCTTCACACAACTGAAGGTAAATCCCTCATATACTGTCCCAAATGCCCTAGCCGCAGGTCATGAAGGGACCCAAATTTGTTGTCTCAAGAGACCCTCAAATGCAGCAAGAAGAGAACCTTGATCTGGTGTCTATGGAGCTCCTAATCAGCAATCCTTAAAGGTTCTAATACCCTGTCATAATGGAGACTCTAGGAGAAGGGTCCTATATGCTGGAAGTGTAGTGAGGAGATCTGGTCATAGGCAAAAGGGAGACGAATTACGCTGTCATAATGAAGCCCTCAAATAGTTAGGAAGAAATATAAACGTAGGGCTAAAGGGAGATGCCCTAACTGTTGTTTCAAAGCACAGTCATAAGCCCTAAATGCTATCAAGAAGAGGTGACCTTAATACATAGTGAAGGGTGACAAAGAAGCCCTTGTTCGCTGTAATAAGGTGTCTTAAATACGCTATCATTAAAGGCCTCAATCCGCAATTGAGGATGACTGTTCTAGGAAGCCCTTACTTGTTGTTTCACAGCTAGAGGATGATCCACAACTTTAGGAGGATGGTCATAGGCAGTACTAACAGTTGGTTGTTGTCCAGAAAGAAGCCTTACACAGTCACCTAGCTGTTGTTACTAAAGCTGACAGCAGGGCCATGTTTGGGTATGATATGCTGGGCAAAAGTATCCAATGAGGAGGAACTATGAGGCTGCTACTTGAAGGCTGATTGGATCATTGTATGAAGGGACAAGGTTATAGTCAACTACTGGGCTAGGCCACAGGCCATAGCCAGCAATTGGAGGCCTCCTTAAGTGCTGCATTCAAACCCTATAAGGCAGGGTATCGTTGGAGTAAATATGTGCAGGCAGGCTGTAATCAATAGATGAACTATGGGGTTGATTTAGAATGTTGTAGCTCACAGTGTATGTGCTCTATTCAGTGTCCAGGTCTGCTATGAAATGCTTCAGTCCTTTCAGCTTACACAAGTTGCCAGATGGGCAAACTTGACATGATCAGTGAAGCAACAAAGAAGAAAGAGCATTATAAAAGGAAAGCTTCAGTATTCTGGGCAATTGGTTGAGTTGTTCTAGGCCTATCATCTGTTGCATTGTGTTATCCTCATGGTGAAGATCTTTGATGTCTAATCTCTTATCTTGTCAAGTCAAAGTGTTGACTTTTGATGTATATGTACTATCTCTCTCTGTTGAATTATTGAAGAACATATAACAAGAATTGATCAAGGGTTTCCCCACATTGGGGTTTGTCCCTAGCTAGCACCACATCTTGTGTCCTCTTGTCTTTGCTTGTCTTTTGTGATTTATGTTTATGTTCTATCTACAGTTTACTTTAATGTTGAATGTGATTGCTAATCTCGAAAAGATATTGAGCTAACTGTGAAAATTGAAATAAATTGCTCTAAGCATAGAACATGCCTAAAATTAACATATAGCTTGTGCAACAAAATGTCTAATTACGAGTCAGAAGTTGTTAATTAGCATCCAATAGAATCAGGCAAATATTTAATTATTGTTGAATAAGTATGAGCAGGTTTTTGGAGAGATTCCCCCAAGGAGACCTCCTGATAGGGGTTTTGAGCACTAGAGGAGGGGGGAAAACCAGTGATCACCACGCCCTATAGGCTTCCGAAAAAATTCAAGGATGAGATAGAAAAGGCCATCAAAGAACTGTTAGCCATGGGCCACATAAGACCTAGTTCGAGTCCATTTGCTTCATCAATGGTTTTGATCAAGAGAAAGGATGGTACTTGGAGAATGTGCATTGATTACCAAGCCTTGAACAAGAAGAACATCAAAAATAGGTACCCCATCCCTAGGATCAATGAGCTGCTAGATGAGTTGCATGGAGCAGTGTATTTCTTGAAGATTGATCTTTGATCAAGTTATCATCAAATCTGAGTCCAAGAGCAGGATGTGCATAAGACAGCCTTCAGGTGCCACTATGGGCATTTTGAATTTTTGGTCAAGCCATTTGGGTCGACCAATGCACCGGCCACCTTTCAGTCATGCATGAATCACATCTTCAACAAACAGTTGACGAAGTTCTTATTAGTATTTTTTGATGAGCTCCTCATACACAGCAAAACATGGGAGGAGCATTTGGGACATTTGGATGAGATATTGGGTATTATGAAGGAGCACTCACTTTATACCAAGGCATCAAAGTGTGAGTTCGGGATGACCAAGATCCTTTATTTGGGCCATGTGATCAATGCACAGGGGGTACAGGTACATCAAGAGAAGATACAAGCCATACTGGATTGGCCCACACCAAGGAACCTTACCGAGTTACAAGGATTCTTTGGAATTTGCAGCTGCTATAGGCGGTTCATTAAGGGATTCTCTCAGTTAGGTGCACCATTGATGAACTTGACAGAGAAGGGGGTGTTAGGTGGATAGAGGAGTCAGAGAGTGTATTTAACAAGCTCAAAGAGGTGATGAGCTCATGCTCAGTCGTGCTTCTTGACTTCAGCGAGGCCTTCGTATTGGAAGGTGATGCTTCGAGTGAGCAGATAGGAACTATGCTAATGAAAAATAAACACCAAATAGCCTTTGAAAGTCAAAAACTCAGAGATCTAGAGAAGCTCTATTCCATCTATGACAAAGAGATCCTTGCCATCATGCATGCTTTGACAAAGTTTAAACAATACTTGGTAGGGGGCAAGTTTGTGGTTAGAACATATCTCAACAACCTGCGACACTTCCTAGAAAAAAAGGACCTAAATGAAAGATAGCAAAATGAGTAAGTAAGATTCGGGCCTATGATTTTGATATTGAATGCATGAAGGGTAAGAAGAACGTTGTGGTTGATGCAGTCTCCAGGAAAGTGGCCTCGTGATCACTCATGGAGATCACACGAGATTGAAAAGCCCACCTCTTGGTAGAATATTCCAAAAACAAGTTTGCTTGTGAGTTAATGGATTGTCTTATCCAGGATGACAGGTACAAAATAGTAGATGTGGTCATTTTCTATAAAGGCAGGTTATATTTGATCCCTAAATCCACACTCAAAGTGAAGATCTCGAAGGCTGCACAATTTCACACCACTAGCAGGGCACCAAGGGTACTTCAAAACTTTGACAGATCAGAGAAAGGTTCTTCTGGAAATGCCTCAGGGATGATGTGTCGAATGATGTGTCGAATGATGTGTCGAGGCACGTAAGGAAGTGCTTGACTTGTCAGCAGAACAAGCCCGAGCATACAAACAAGTGTATAATCTAGGGAACTTATCATTTCGAAGACAACAATAAAATCATGTACCCAGTAGAAGAGTGAAACCAGCAGGAAGACTAGGGGATATATTCCTTTTAGGGAACCTAGGTCCATTTTTCGGTTTTGTTTTCTCCTGGAAAATTACACTAGTGGGTACAATTGTTTGCAATGATTTGAAATTCAAACTCCAGCACCTATCCATCTCCAAACATTCCAAACCCATATCTGAAAACAAAAACAAAAACCAATTTGCTTACATAGGCTCCGTAGAGTTCAATCTTGTTATCCAACATTATGTTCCTCAGCAATTTCTCGCCGCTTAAAGCCGAAGCCTTCTGCACTTCCATCGCACCATCTGGACCCGGTTTAGGCTGTTTAACCACAAATGAATAAATAAATAAAATAACTATAATCTTATCGAAATAAGTTGATGTTCAAATCCATGAGAAGTGCCCTTACCCCAAGAAATTCGAGCCCAATAGTAGGCGGTACATTCTCGACTGGTGCGGGTGGTGCATTCGAAGCCACACGCACAGACCGGGCTACTTTAGAGGAGAATTGAGTATAACTGTAACAGCTTGATTTTGAATTTTGTTTGCTGAAAACTGGCAGCCCTGCATCTAATTGGGAATAATGTGAATGAAGAGAATGGCATTGCAGGGCAGCCATAGCTCTGAGAGCGGAACGAACATGCACCACAAACTACAGAAGTTTTGGTTGATAATTGATTTGAACAAAGGACTTCGATTGGGCTGTCTTCTGACGCCATCGTTTGTAATAAGCCATGCAATCTGTGGTCGTCGGACTGCACACCTATGAATTATCTATGTTGATGTATTAAACCACCTGAATCGTCAGATTGGATATGGCATACATGGCATTTTTTATCAATTTGAATTTAAATCCCTGGTAAAATTAGGGAAGGAGAACGCATGTTATAACCGTGGAAGTTAATTTACAACATTATAAAATGTGTATGATATTATTGTTTACATGGTATGGGAGTTGGGTAAGGGAACATAGAGAGGGGTATTAATCAGAGTGTAAATATTTATCACCATTACTATTGATTATCTATCAATAACTAAACAAAAATAAGTGTAATGGTTAGAGTTGATGTTTAGTAATGGTTTTTAAAAAATTAATTTATAATCTTAAAATAATAATAATTATATATATAGACAAAATGGTTTTTTTCACATGTTTTAAGTGTGAATTTTTGGAGTTTTTTTAGGTGAAATCTTGATTCGTGTTGTTTAAATTGGTTTTTCACTACATATATGAATTCACCACCTTAAAAATGAAAAATTTTGGGGTGATATCTTAATTTGTGTTGTTTAAATTGGTTTTTCAGTGCATATATGAATTCACCACCTTAAAAAACCCTTGGGCCACTTCAATTATGGAGATTTCACCCATCAACCTTGTGATTTCAATGTTTTTTTCACATGTTTTAAGTGTGATTTTTTGGAATTTTTGGTGGATTTCTAGAGGGAATCCGACGTAAAAATTTGTGGTGAAATCTTGATTTGTGTTGTTTAAACTTGTTTTTTGACTGCATATATGGATTCAACACCCTAAAAAAACCCTTGTGCTACTTCAATTATGCAAAGTTCACCCATCAACCTTATGATTTCAATGAATCCTTACGTAAAAATTTGTGATCAAATCTTGATTTGTGTTATTTAATCTGGTTTTTTAACTGCATATATGGATTCACCAACCTAAAAAAAACCTTGGACCACTTCAATTATGCAAAGTTCACCCATCAACCTTGTGATTTCAATTAATCCCTACCAGATTCTAGACAAATTAGATAAAACGACCCGAGAACTTTTCAAAAAGTAGCACCTAAAGATAACTCGTTTAGTTTTAACGAAAATCAGGCACTGATTTTTAGGAACTCAAATTTGAATTTTTTAATTTTTAGAAACTCAAATTTGTATTTTTTTAATTTGTAGAATTCCAGTGTCCTAGGGGTTTTTCACGGTGTTGAATCCATTCATGCATTCAAAGATACATTTTAAACAACAACAATAAAAATCAAATTTGAATGTTTAATTTGTAGAATTGAGTGTCCTAGGTGTTTTTCACGGTGTTGAATCCATTTATGCATTTAAAAATACATTTTAAACAACAACAATAAAAAATCAAATTTGAATTTTTTTAAGGTTTTTCACGGTGTTGAATCCATTTATGCATTCAAAAATACATTTTAAACAACAACAATAGAAATCAAATTTGAATTTTTTAATTTGTAGAATCCGAGTGTCCTAGGGTTTTTTCATGGTGTTGAACCAATTTATGCATTCAAAAATACATTTTAAACAACAACAATAAAAATCAAATTTGAATTTTTTTATTTGTAGAATTCGAGTGCCCTAGGGGTTTTTCACGGGGTTGAATCCAGTTATGCATTTAAAAATACATTTTATACAACAACAATAGAAATCAAATTTGATATTTTTTAATTTGTAGAATTTGAGTGTCCTAGGGGTTGAATCCAGTTATGCATTTAAAAATACATTTTATACAACAACAATAGAAATCAAATTTGATATTTTTTAATTTGTAGAATTTGAGTGTCCTAGGGGTTTTTCATAGTGTTGAATCGATTTATGCATTCAAAAATACATTTTAAACAACAACAATAGAAGTCAAATTTGAATTTTTCAATTTGTAGAATTTCGAGTGTCCTAGGGGTTTTTCACGGTGTTGAATCCATTTATGCATTCAAAAATACATTTTAAACAACAACAAAAATCACAATCTTGCACATTTTTGGTTTCTGGTGAAAAAAGTTATTTCATCTATAAGTTATTTTATAGACAAAATGGACTTCTTAACATAAATCAGATAAAACAATTTCAAGAAAAAATGATATTTTTTGTTGTTTAAAATGCATTTTTGAATGCATAGATGGATTCAACACCCTTGAAAACCCTCAGGACAAACGACTAAAGCACAAGTTTTTAAAATTTTAATTAAAATTATCTAGAAAAAAAAATGTACTGAAAAAGGCAATTTAGTTTATAAGTTAGAATATATATATATATATATATTATATATATATATATATATTATATATATATATATTAAAAATTAATATAAAATGTTATAAAAAAAAATATTTTCATTTTGGAATGAGTTATGATTTTGGTTACTTACCCATGGTATTATAACAAAATCTATTTACAAGTTAATAATATTCATGGTAAAATCCAGGTAAATATCCATATTTACAAGTTAATAATATCCATGGTATAATGGGGCAAATATTTATGGTTAAGAATATTGCATAAATATAGTCATCAAAAATTAGAAAAAAAAACAATTTACATTTTTCAAAAATGAAAATTATTTTTTACTTTTCAAAATATTTAGTCTAATTTTTTTCAAAACTTTAATGAACTTCATAAGATGTCTTTAAAATTTTCAAAACTAATTAAAATTCAAAAAAAAAAAATTGACCAAAATCAAAAGCAATATAACATGTATAAAAACTAATTATTTGACCAAAATAAAAAATAAAAAATAATATAGTATGCCTTGCTATAAAAAAAAATGTGGTGAAAAAACATATTGACTTTGATAATGGTTTTATCCCATATTTGATTTTAGTTATTTCAAAGTAGATTTAATATTTTAAGAGTTATTTGATAATGGTTTTATCCTATATTTGACTTTAGTTATTTCAAAGTAGATTTAATGTTTTAAGAGTTATTAGGATTGCTTGAAATTTTGATAATAATATTATGTCCAATTCCAACATAAATTATTGAAAATGGGACATTTTAAGTGTTAGCTATCAAATGTCATTTTGTTAACATAATCATTTTACTATTTTAAGATGTGAAGGCTCTTTATTCAACAAGGTACGAAGTGTTTTGAGGGAGGATGTTGGCACTTGCTATTTTCATGTAAAGTTTATGTTTCTTCTCAAATTTATTTTAGGTTTATTTTTTTCCTTAAATTTATTGAAAATAAAATGGTAATAATTGATTATTGAAAATTTCCTATAATTCTAAAAGATTGAATAGGATTTGAATTAAAAAAATGTGAACTTTTACATAATAATATTTATTAATCAATATAATTTTTGAGATTTTCTTTATCTAAATTATTATATGTAGAGATAATTGTTTTTGATGTATGTTCATTAGGCTAGGTTTAATAGTGGGCATCATGCATCAAAAAGATTTTGTTAATCAATATCAAGGCCTTGTCCTAGATTGAAACTTGGTTTATCCGCTTAGCATACTTTTAGGTGGTTGCATTAGGCTCAAGAGTATAGGAACAGTCTCCTTGATTCGACCTTGAGCCTCCTGAGTAATAGGGAGCGAGTCTACTCATTCTCTTTATACCAAAGAAAAAATAAATCTTAACGTGTATTTTACATCCACTATATACTTAATTTGTAGCATTATTTAGTGGCCAAGTCATGATGCCCCGTGTGAATTGGGTCTAACACAAGTGGTTGTGGGACGGAGGGTTATCCTCCCCATCCAAATTTTATTCTTGTAAGTGACATGTTAATCTTTTACTTATTACATTGTTGTGATGGCTTCGAATAATATTGTTGACTTAGCCTTGTGTGCTAAAGGATGTAGGTTTACCCTCTTACGCTTATGATCCTCATAATGAGGGGAAGTACCAAGGCGTTTTCTGATGTGTTGTAACTTAGAAAAAAAATCAAAATGTGCCTTATGTCAAACATTATCTTTTAGTTTTCTTCATTTTTTGTCAAGAGATGCATTTTTCAGTTCAAATGGGAAAAATTTTGCAATGTGCATAATGTTGACATGAGCCAAATAATGTTAAAATTAAAAACAATAAGCTAAATAAATTAATTTAGATCCATCTTAAGCTCAAATTATCAAGCATCAAGAGGGTCCAATTTACTCAATGTGTAAATCTTTGTGAGGGGAGCAAAAATGAAATTTGTGTCACAAAATATTTCATCTCTCTCGACGCTTAATATTTTTAATGTTAAAGTGGATCTTTTATTTTAAATTGCATAATTATAATAAAATGTGTAACGTTCTATTAGAAGATTAAAATATTCAATAAATCTACACACTTGAATCACTATTTAACAAATTTCTAAAGAAAAAGTTCAAAAAATAATGTAATTTAAACATAATAAACATCAAAAAAAAAATTAACATCTCCATCTAAAATAGGTGATACAGGAAAATTAAATACTACTAAAGAATTTGGAACATATAAACTTGTTGCAAGCATGACTTTGTGTATGTAGATTTGTATTTGTAGTAAGTAGTAGTTGTATTATTCATAAAAATTGATTGGTGCTTACAATGCTTTGTGGCGGTGTGCCTATATAGGCATTCACTGGCCACAAAGATAGAAGGTCACAACTTTTGACCCATGTATCTTCACAATTAATGGGACGTTAACTAATTTAATTAATTTATTATTATTAATTTATGTTATTTTAATATGTATTATTTAGTTGATGTTTATGAATATTTTTATTCATAACATTATCAACCTCTTTAGAGATGCTTTGTCCTCAAAGCACAACCAGAAGGGTTTTCTCTAGTTGAACATTGTTGCGATGGAATGGCATCCTTGGTGCATTCTTCATGAGTAATTGTACCTTCCTTGGAGCTGGGAGTATTAACACCATTTAATTTATAATGTCGTCCTTGCTAGTTAGACTCTGTAAATTGTTCTTCAAGGTTTGTAGTTTAGCTCCCTAGTTGTATTAACCATTCTGCACTTAGAACTACATCCATTTCTTTGAGTGGTAGGGCAAAGAGATCTATTTGTATCTCTATTTCTTGTATTTGAATTGAAACTTTTTGACATTCTCCTATTTCCTTGATTTTTTTTCCAATAGCGACAGACATGGTCAAGTCCTTGATTGGACATATACAAAGGCCAAGTTGTTTGGCAAGATCAATGTTTATACAATTGTGAGTACTACCAGAATTTATAATTATATTGTCATTTTTGCCTTTTATGAGTCCCTTGAGCTTTAGGGTTTTAGGACACAGTCTCTTCCTCATGTTTGTTTACAGTGTAGTAAGCTTAATGTTCCTTCTTGGAAATTGGCTCGTCTTCCAAAGATGTGGTGGAACGTATTTTGCAGTTGCTTGTTGTTCTTGATCTCCGAAAGAGTTACTATTTTCATCAAGGTTTTTCCAGTCACATGAGATTGCAGCTAATGGCAGTTCCTCAAAATCTGAATCTTCACTATGTGTGATAATGATTCCTTCATCATGTTTTTATACTTCAATTTTCTTCCTATCTACTATTGTATAGTAGTGCAAGGATGCATCTTCACATTTATGCCCTGGCGTTCAGTTTTCTCCACATTTGTTACAATTATTTTTCTTTTTCATCTTTTTTTCTGGCTTAAGTGTCTGATTCCTTCTCGACTTCATAAGTATACAATTTCTTGTTCAGGAATTTGTGTTGTGATGTTCATTTGTCTCCACAATACCTACATTTGTTAGTTTCTTTTTTTCCCGAGTGTTGTTGTTGGTCTTCGTCTTCCCTGAATGATGACATTCTGAGTTTATATTTTCTCTCAATACTTATTGTTGCATGTCTAGCTTCATCAATGGTTTGGGGTTTATATATTTTTAATTATTCCCTAATATAATCCTTATGACCACATCGATACATTTTTAGCAGCTCTTCGTCTGAGAATCCCCTTTGCCTTATAGCTAATACTTCCCACTCGAGGGTGTATTCGCTTACTAATCCTTTCTGTTTGAGGTGAATGAATTTCTCGTAAACATCGTCTTCTTCTTTGTCATGAAATCTTTTTAGTAGGGCGTTTTTAAAAATTTCCCAATTGAATGAGTGAGTTGCACATTTGTTCGACACCATAGGAACCAATCATATGCTTCCGCTTCCAGGTTGTTGAATGCGGTCATGACCTTCTCTTGTTCACCTATTGGTGGGTTTGATCTGAAAATGGTGTCCATTTTATTTACCCATACAATGGCGCCTTTATGGTTCTTACTATCGTACTTAGGCAATTCCCTTTTAATTTTAAGGTAGTCTCTATCAAGAAACTTTGTATGGTATTGGCTTCCTTCAAACTGTATTTGTGGTACTTGTGGCTTTTCGTGCATCGACGTAAATTCATGACTTGGAAAAATTCTGCCTTCCGGAGTCTTTGGACTTTGCTTAACTGAGGGGTTAAAAGGTGGATTGGTTCCTCCCATAAATTGGCTCATCATGCTCTCTATTTCTTTGATATCCTCTGTCATTTGGTCTTGGCTCTTCCTTAATTCTTCTTGCTTTCTTTTGACATTGTTAAGACGTTGGTGCATTTTGTCGATTTCTTCTTGAAATTTCTTAGATTTTTCGCCATTATTATTGCTTCCCATTTTGTTCTTTTTCCTAGTAGACCCAATTTTATTTTTTATTTTTAAAATTATATATATATAATATATATATATATATATATATATATATATATATAATTATATAATATAATATAATAATAATATATATATATATATATATATATATATATTATATATATATATATAATATATATATGATATAGATATATAGATAATATATATATATATATATGTTTTTTTAATTAATTATGAACTATATAATATGATTATACCCTTATATAATAATTAATCACATAATTAATTATGTAATAATTAATGTTATGATTTATTCACTTATGAAAATCATTGGCAATTGGAACAATGTGACTCTTGACCAAAAGTCGTGTCGATCACGAGAAAACGACGGTGCGTAGTGACACAAACCATGCAGCGGGGATTTGGCAGTGGGTAGGGTAGTGACACGAACCATGCAACGGGGATTTGGCAGTGGGTAGGGTAGTGACACGAACCAGGCAACAGGGACTTGGCAACGAGGACCAGGTAGCAGGGACAAGGCAACGGGTTATCTGAGGAGAGACAGTGCAGACAGAAATCGACCGACGATAGCAAAGTGGATCAATGGTTGACGATAGCAGGAATACGGGTAGCAGGAAATGGTAGCACTGAAGGGATCCGCATGCGAGCATGACATCGACTTAGTCGCCAAAACGGGGAGTGGTTGACTGAGGGATGGAACAATGGAACGAATAGAGGAACAATGGATGGAACGAACAACAGAGGGATGGAACAATGGAGAAATGGGTGGTGGTGGATTGGAGGACCAAAACAACTCTGATACCACTGGAACAAAAAACCTGTTGCAAGCATGAATATGTGTATGTAGATTTGTATTTGTAGTAAGTAGTAGTTGTATTATTCATAAAAATTGATTGGTGCTTACAATTCTTCATGGTGGTGTGCCTATATAGGCACTGACTAACCACTAAGATAGAAGGTCACAACTTTTGACCCATGTCTCTTCACAATTAATGGGACATTAACTAATTTAATTAATTTATCATTATCAATATTTGTTATTTTAGTATTTATTATTTAATTGATGTTTATGAATATTTTTATTCATAACAGAACTCGAGTCCTCAAGTTATGTCAATTAAACCTCACTAAAATAAAGTATAGAGATAATATGAACCAAATAATTTTAACCTAAGACATAATAACACTTTCATTGCATGATATTCAATTTTACTATAATTTTCACAAATTTCAAGGGAATTTGACAAGTAAATAGAAAACTCAAATATAAGCATGTTTAATCCTTCACTCCTATAACGAAACTTTATATTTTTTAAATTATGAAATAGTGAAATCAAAAAATAAATTTACCTAATTATATATTGAAATTAGTTATTTTAAATTAAACAAGTGTAACCTATTATACAATTTTAATAAACTTCATAGAATCTATTTAAAAAAATTAAACTTAAAGTAACACAATTAATCTCAGTAGGCTATATATATATATATATATATATATATATATATATATATATACACGAAATAACATTTTTTCACTGTAGAATTTGACAATACAATTTATAAGCAAGAGAATATTGATGTTTTGTTATTAAAATACATTTTTGAATGCATAAGTGGATTTAGCACCCTTGAAAAACCACTGGGTCACTCGATTTCTATAATTAAACAACTTAACCTTAAGTGTTTGAAACTATCTGATGGATTTTGATTTATAATATATATATATATATATATATATATATATATATATATATATATATATATATCATAGTGATTTAAAATTGAAAAATGGTTTCTTCATTCACGTAAAACAAGTTGTTTGGTACATTGTTTTCAATGTATGACATGTGCTTTATTGTTTTTAAAGTCAATAAATTTCAACTAAGTTATTCATTCAATTGTTTTTAATATAGTACATCGATTTCAAAGTTATGTATGTATAATTTCATATTAGTGGTTAACACATTAATATGTTTTAAGTCATGTCTTTGTTATAGTGTTTTAGATATAAAGGAATTAAAGGTAGAGACACACGAGTTATAAATCATAAGTTGATAGAAGTAAAGTGACAAAAAAAAACATGTGATTTTAACATGTCCAACCATAAATGTTTAGAGGGGGAGAATCTAAACCAAGCAGTCGTATAAGTCTCATTTATCTATCTTCAATTGGATCTATGCACCTACGAATATAAAAGAAAAGGTCACATAAACTTGAAATTAAAAAAGAAAATAGTCAAATCATAGAGAATAATGTAGTATCCTCAAATACCAAGTATAAGTATAAATATAAATGTTAAAGTTCTTATTTACTAATATTTCTTCATATAAATATTTTTTAAAGGTGTAATCTAACTTATAGACGAAAGGGCCTTTTTCGTGACCATTTCCTAGTTAATTTTAACCAAAACCTTGTAGATATTTTTTTTTTAACATAAATGATTGAATTTTATTGAGAAATATGGTTGGGCCTGAGTCAAACAACCTTTATTACAGTCATTTGTAAGATTTCTGGCATTTCAAAATCCACATTATGTGGCTTTTTCATTGGAATTCCGTTGTTGCTTTTGATTCTTTTGGAATATCTTGAGAGTTCCTTTCTTTGCGCTTAGAGTCTAAATGTCTGACTTTTTCTTTAAGATTTTGTTTGGTGGGATAAGACAACCTGACTTACCCAAAATCACTTCCAACAACTCGATAATTGTAGTCTCTGACATTGCTATTCCTTTCCTTTATCTCGCTGGATGAGAGCTAAATGCTTAAGTGAAGGCATTAGTTGTGGCAATCTGGTTGTGTGGTTTGAATTGTATTGCTGGAGCAGCGATGAGTCAGAACCTGCGATGGCTATGATGATTGACTTTCTAACAGTGTTTTTTTACTTGTGTCAAAGCCATGGATCAACATCAGCCTTCTGCATTCAGATGCGATTTGGATGAATGTTGTGTTCACCAAGATTTGCACTTTCATGGAGGTAGAACTGTTGCGAAGGGAGTGCGAAATAGAGACATTACCTTCGCTACCCTGTCCATGCTCAACTGTCCTTCTCTGTTAAGGAATTGGGTGCCTTTCATTTTCTTCATCGTTCTTTGACAGAAAACCCTGTGCTAATAGACATCCCTTATTTGCCATAATGTTAGCTTCCTTGTTCAGAGTTCAGAGGATATGGTAGAATGAGCAGGAAGTGAAGTTTTGCAGCATCTCTCTTATTCTTTCAAGGGTCCTATTAAGCGCAGAGCTATTGAGTTGGTCGTCGGTGTTTAGGATTTTAAACAAGAATTCGGAATCAATGAAGACTTGAAGGTTTTCCCCTCTGTTCCTCTGAGCAAGCTGACACGCTTTGAATAGTCCGAGAATCTCGACTAGGTTGTTAGTGCTCTGTCCTAAGCCCCAACTGAAGTTGTCATTTTTGTGTTGTTTGAGGAGTAGATTGTTCCTCCTACACTTGATATCCCCGGGTTTCCTTTGGAGGCTCCGTCGAAGAATATCGTGACTTTGCCCTAATTTTTCCACCAATTTTGAAAGTTCACCTCAGAGATCTGAAGTTGCCACTCTGGATTGTGGCAAGGCCGGGAGATGTTCTTTTTGTTGCTGGCCCATCTCAGGGATTCACTTAGCCAGCTAAGCTCTTCAGGGAGTAGAGAATTGTCTAACTTATGAGGTCTATTTTCGTAAGTTTCCAACAGCAGAGCTTTGGCATTGGCAGTCATTGTATTAGTGGATTGTAATCTATTGTTGAATATAGCTTCATTGCTTTCCAGCTAAATTCCCCAGCAAATGTATTTTGGAATTGCATTCCAAATTTTAGCCCATGTGGATTTTCTCTTCAAAGTGTGAGGATAACACTCTTTCCATGTGGCGAAGAGACTAATTACTGAAAGTTGCTCTAGAATTTGGGTGTTGAGCCCCAACATTGCTTGCAACGAGACTTCTTGAGAGAAGGGGCAGTCGATGAACAGGTGTTCAATCGTTTCCTAACCCTTGCAGCAGAAAGGGCATCTATGGGGACCAATAATTCCCCATTTCTCTAAATTATCTCCAGTGAGGACCCTTCTGTGCATGAGAATCCAGTAGAAGAAATTGATTTTTGGGAGGCCAAATGGGTCCCAAACATGCTGCCAAAGCTTTGTAGAGTGGATCTGAGGTAGTTGTTCTTGAAAAGCTGCAAAGCCCTGCCGTGCTGAGTAAGCTCCGGTCTTCCCCCAACCCCACTTGTCCCTCGAATGGAGATGCACAGGAGCCAAACTAGAGAGCTTAGCTAGAAAGAGATGGAGTTGAGGGAGCATCCAGTCAAGGGAGCGATGAAGAGCCCAATTACTCCAATTCCCACCACAATCCCAAGTGCATATGTTAGCAAGTTTGTGAATACCTTTTTAGATGAGCCAGTTGCGCAAATCTGCAATTTCCAGTGCAAGATTTAGGGGTTGGAGGCCCATGATATTATCTTCCCACGGCCTAATTATTTTTCCGTTTCCTGGGATTATGTAGAGATGATATTTAAAGAACTCCCAACCATGGTTGCACAGATTCCACAGCATGGTTCCTTTATGTGAAGCTCCTTCTTCCATATTCTTTATTGAGAATTCGTGTAGATATTTTTTAATTAGAACTTGACTTACAGGATGTCTTTGATTTGAGAAGATCTTCCAGAGAATCTTACCTCCCAAAGCCAGATTGGCCATCCAAAGATCTCTTACCTATAGTCCACCTTCAGATATTGGCCTTTTCACTATGTCCCAGCTTACAAGATGAAGTTTTTTTTGGTTCCCCTTTCCTCCTTGCCATAGGAAATTTCAAATCAGCTTAGCTAGTTGTTTGGTGATCATTTTTGGAGCTAAAAGGAATGAAGCCTGGTAGATAGGAAGGGATGAGAAAACTGACTTAACAAGAGTGAGCTTCCCAACTGTGGTAAGCCACTATCCGCCCATGCAGACATTTTTGCCTTGATTTTGCTGATAATTTCCATCCAATGAGGGGCCTTGCTAGTTCCCAACGTTAAAGGAAGGCCTAGATACTTGAATTTGTCCCAAGAGACATAGCCGGTGAAGCCCAGGGCTTGGGAAATCCTGAGAATAGTTTGCCGGTCTACTACCCAGCCATACACTGTGCTTTTCCTCTTATTGACCATAGCTCCGGAGACTCTGCAGAAGCATTGGATTACTCCATTGAAGGTCCTTGCTATTTTAATGGAGGCTCCTCCCATAAGGATAGAGTCATCAACAAACAAGGCATGATTGATTGGGGTTGTTCCGTTTATCGCCCTGATGCTTGGAAGTGTCTGTAGAGCCTCTATTCTACACCTACTTATCTACCATTTTCCTTATCTTTCCTTATCTTTTGCCTCATTTTCACCATAAAACCACCCAGATTCATACATTTAGGTGTTATTAAGCAGATTAAGTAAGTTTTCTAATGCTGACTATTTGTTTAGATTTTGACTTTACTTGCAGGCATCCTGCAGCTATCTGGTGATCCTGCAGCTATCTGATGATCCTGCAGCTATCTGAACATCCTGCAGCCTTTTTGTTAAACGCAATGTTCCACGTGTCGGTTTGCCAGATGAGCCACATGGGCACTTACGTGTCAACGTGCTCGAGGTTCCTGTCCTATTTTTCCGGCCATCCACATCATCTTTGTCCACGGTCAAAGCTGGGGCAAGTCACGGTCAACTCAAGGCAGTTTAGCGGTGATTGTGAGCTGTTTGGTCACGTCATCCTAAACGGTGATTTGTCTACGTTCTACAGATGGCAGGGGACATGATCCAACCTGGGATTCATTACCCATGACGACAGAACCACCAACTCGTCCACGCAGCCGCATGAAGTATCAAGGAACCATGAATACGCATAACAGTCATTTACTTTTCAGTTATTTAGTTGCACGGATAGGCTATCTTAGAGACTTCTATAAATAGCTGCGTCTGTGTACGCTTATGAAGCTTTTTATCAGTTGTATTTTGAGGAACCTGTGTTACATTTTCAAGCATTCTAAACTCTGTTTTTAAGTGCTATTCTAGCACTCTGTTTTATACATTTTCTGCAATGAAGAAGTAGACATAGCATTGTCTTGAAGTTTCCAGATCTCTGAGTTTTTCCTTGTGGCTGAATGGACAGAGGGCCCCTGCTCATTTCTGCCACTGTAAAGTATTTTATGTGCAGTACCTTTTTCTTTACTTGTTTATTTCCTTAAGCATGTATAGTTTCCTTTATTTGTTTTCCTTTCTTTTAAACTGATCAGTGTTATTTTCTTGCAGATTTCTTTTAGCCTGGGATTTGTGTGTGTATTTGCTTTAATGTCTAATGGTAGTTGCAATTGTCTTATTCATTATGTTGTCCTCTTTACTCTGTTTTTTTTAGATTAGCTTTAGCATAGTTCTACAAGTTGGATGCTAACTAGTTTATGCTCTCCTTATCATGAATAGCTTATCTTTCAAGAGAACAGAATATTGATTAATTGCAGCTTGTATTTGAGTAGATTTGGCTTGTGATACTAACACTTTTTCCACTTGCTTAAACACAATCACACATGTAGGAGCAGTATGCTGGAAAAGGTCTAGTAGTGTTACAATTTGTCAATTAAAGTAGATTAGAATTTTTATCAATTCTTGGATTTGTTTTCAGCTCCCTTCTCATCGTGTTTTATGCAAATACGCAGTAGAAACAGAAAGTTAGAAGGAGATTATCATTAATATCA
>APFE030283887.1:983-25466 GCA_000404065.3 Pinus taeda | reverse complement strand
TTTGTTTTCCTTTCTTTCAAGCTGATCAGTGTTATTTCCTTGCAGATTTCTTTTAGCCCGGGATTTGTGTGTGTATTTGCTTTAATGTCTAATGGTAGTTGCAGTTGTCTTATTCATTATGCTGCCCTCTTTACTCTGTTTTTTTTCTAGATTAGCTTTAGCATAGTTTTACAAGTTGGATGCTAACTAGTTTATGCTCTCTTTATCATGAATAGCTTATCTTTCAAGAGAACAGAATATTGATTAATTGCAGCTTGTATTTGAGTAGATTTGGCTTGTGAGATTAACACTTTTTCCACTTGCTTACACACAATCACACATGTAGGAGCAGTATGTTGGAAAAGGTCTAGTAGTGTTACAATTTGTCAATTAAAGTAGATTAGAATTTTTATCAATTCTTGGATTTGTTTTCAGCTCCCTTCTCATCGTGTTTTATGCAAATACGCAGTAGAAACAGAAAGTTAGAAGGAAATTATCATTAATATCAATCCTTGAAGTGATTTTCTTATTTCTTTTATTTGCAGCAGTATGGATAGAGACTAATGCCATTAGATTGTGGTCATTTACTTTCAAGCAATTTACCTTTAAGTCATTTTGATTTATTCATTCTTTTCAAGTCTTTTCCTTTACAAGTTCAGCAAACAATTAGAAATCACCATCACACACACTTTCACTCATATAGAAATCACTTTCACACACTTGCACTCATTTGTCTATAATCATCATTCCATTTTGGGAAGATAAGTTAATCATAAACAAACCCCCTAAACAACAAAAGCTCTAAGAAAAGTTACTTAAGTACATATAGTACACCCTCACTTCATCAGCTTACGAGCCCCGGGTTGACAATTAATACTAGCAATTTAGATAACAATAAATTGACTAAACAGTGTCCCAATCAGCTTCTATGCACAGAGCTTATGGCTCAGGGAGTCTGCCATCATAGTGTACAGGAAAGGGGACAGAGGGCAACCTTGCCTAATGCCCCTCGAAGCTTTGAAGTATTTTGTTGGCCTGCCATTTACTAGAGGGGTTATCCAAGGTTCTCCAATACATGCTTTAATCAATTTTATAAATTCAGAATTGAAACCAAATGCAAAAAGAACTTAGAGGAGGAAAGAGTGCCTTACTCAATCAAAGGCATTCGCCATGTCCAGCTTGATGAGCATACCTTGCTCTTTGCGTTGATGGCTAGAATGGATGATTTCCTGCACCAGTATCACGTTGTCCAGGATATGCATGCCTTTGACAAACCCTCCTTGGTTGGGTGAGATGAGTTTTTATAGCAACAACTTTATTATATTTGCAAGTAACTTGGTGAGAATTTTGTAGGACGCATTACATAGTGAGATTGGCCTGAAGCGGTCGAACACCATCGAGTTCACTTCTTTGGGGATTAGAGCTAGGAAAGTGGAGTTTGTGCTTCCTCCCACTTTGGGTTTTTGGATGAAGCCTTTGATCATTCGGTACAAATCAGCCTTGATGATGTCCCAACAGATTTTATAAAAATGTATGGAGAACCCATCAGGTCCTGGAGCTTTGTCTGGTTCCATTTTCCATATGGCATTGCTGATTTCATCTTCAATGAAGGGCTTCAGGAGTGTTGAGTTATCCTCCTCATTGACCAACCTTGGAACATGCTTGAGGAAGTATTGAGCTTCCTCATCATCCTCCACACCTTCTTATTTGTTCAAATGCTAAAAATGAGAGGTTGCAACCTCTTTTATCAAAGTTGTGCCTTTGAGAATAGCCCCGGCGAGGTGATTTCAACAATGTAATTTCTAGAAAGACGAGTTTGAATTTGCTTGTGAAAGAAGGCTAAATTTTTGTCTCCAGACACAAGCCAGAGATTTGCGTGATTTGAGCCTCAAGGATTTTTCCTCCTCTATGAATGACCAGAGGGAATTGATTTGGAGTTCTTGCTCGCTTTGTATTTCTGAGCAAGCTATGTCTTGCAGCTCCAGGCCCATTTGTAGATCCAACAACTGCTTTGTGTTCTATTTTTTATGACTAGTGGGGGAGTCTGTGGGATTTTTTATCCATTGTTTCAAGGCTGATTTGGTGGCCTTTATCTTTTTCTCCTAGACATAGCTGGGCAATCCAATTAAATGGATGGACCAGGCCTTCTTGATTGTACCCATAAACCCTTCTCTGTTTGCCTAGAGAGGGCTGAACCAGAAGGGGATTGGCCCCAAATTTTCTTCTTCTTCCTGCAGAAGAAGGATGGGTTTATGATCTGAAATCAACTGGGGCAGAATATTTATGGAAATGATCTTATTCTCGGAGTTGAAGGTGCTATGAAGTAGGAATCTGTCCAACTGGGCTGAAATATGCTCTGCCCCAACTCTATTATTTGTCCATGTGTAAAGCCCTTTTTTTGGCTTAAAATCCAGTAAATCCCATTGTTGGATCAGGTCTTCCACTAAGGGAAGGAAGTGGTCCCTGCTGCTAGTTCCTCCTCTTTTTTCCTTTGGGTCGAGGATTAGATTGAAGTCTCCCACAAGAATTGTATTCTTGAGGGAGTAGGCTTCAAGGAAATCAGTCAGGGTTTGCCAGCATTCTTTCTTTTCTGCATAGAGGACAGGTACATAAAGATTAAAGGGAGCAAAGTTAATCTTACTTGGAAGGTGCCAGAGTTCGGTGTAAATCCAGTGCTGCGTCTGAAAGGAGCTCTCAAGTTGAAACTTGGCATCCTCCCAAAGAGTGGCTAGCCCACCGCATGTACCTCTAGCGCTTACAACTTTTCCAACTTTTGTTTTCCATTTTACTTTGCTGAGTTCCAGAAGGGCTTCGCCTTCTATTTTAGTATCTTGGAGCATGAGGATCTCAGGAAATTCTGATTTCAATAAGTTCTTCACTGCTTCAGCTTTTGAGGGATTCCCCAGTCCTCTGCAATTCCAAGAGACTAATTGCATTATTTACTTGAAGAGGGTGGGGAAGTACCTCCCTTGGGAGGCCTGGTTCTAGTATTTATGTCGATAGACATCTCAATCATGGGCTAGCTGCCTTGCATTTTTTGTCTCTCTGCCTATTCTTCTCTGGCCTCTTTGTGAGATTTCCTCCCCACTCTTTTCGAGGGCCTCTCAATTGTCTCATCTTCTGAGGATCCCGAAATCTCCGGGGTCTTCTTCCTTGTCATATTTGCATAGGTTGGGGAACTAGAGACACCTTTTGGAGTTCCGATTTGGAGAGGGCTTGTTTCCTCTTCCCTTTTGTTTTCTTCCATGATGATGGTCTGTTGTTCAACCTCTTTATCTGTTGGATCTTCGAGTTTTTCTGGTGTGTTGAGTATTTTAAAGGGATTTGTGGGTATGTCTGCTCTTGGTGGGTCTGAGATTCCCTCTACTTGGGCTTTGGGAGGAGGACCACTCCCCATGGACAATGCTTTCCCTTTGTTCATGTTAGTCTGCTTAGTTGTTCTTGGTTTCTGAACCTGAGTCCATTGATCTCCTTTTGCATGCTCGACCAGATCCTCTGACTTCATTTTACACTGCCTAGCAAAGTGCCCATAGCCATGGCAATGCCGACATTTAAATGGGAGTTGCTCGTAATCTAACGCTTGTATGTGAGTCCAGTCAACCACCGTGCGTTTAATAGCTTCAGGGAGACCTTCCTCCAGGTCTACTTCTACGCAAATTCTTGCACAGGAGTACTGGTCCCTCCTTTCTGCTTGATCGATGTATTTGCCAAGTTTATTGCCTATGGTTTCTAAAGATTTGGGGTTCTAGCAATCTAGAGGTAAATGGGGCAAGTGCACCCAGACAGGGAGAGCCGAGGGCACATCCTGTGTCGGATCGAAGTTTGGAGTCCATTGGTTCACATACAAACCCTGAGGACCCACGAAATATGGGTTGTTTATGAATATGAGGTTTTTGTCTTCTTTCGCTTCAAATTCGAATACAAAGAAGCCTTTGCTGAAGAAGTGACTTTTGATACTTTCCTTGACCAGAGATCGTCAGTTCCTTTGCGCCCATGCATCTACAACTTTAGGCAAGCGCCATAGCCCAGTGAACTGTCCAATAAGCCCTCTTTCTGCTAGGTTCAATGTCACTTTGCATGGCTCTTCATTTGGAAGAGCAAGTGTGGGGATGGAATCCATTCTTTTGACAAACTTCTGCTGGTTTTCGGTTGTTGGCCATTTATTGCTTGCTGCAACCAAATCCTGGAACGCAGCTAACTCAGGTGGAAGGGGAGGATCTAGTTCGCGGCCCCCTCCTGGGGCCATGGCGTTGGAGCTGCGCGCAGTCTCACACTGTGGTTGTAGCTCCTCACGCGCGCCCAGAACTCCCGATTGCTCCTATCGACCTCGGATGCACCAACCTCCCGGTGTGGCTGTATGAACTTAAGTCCCAAATTTAACCAAAACATAAAGGGTGGTATTGTTCCAAACAGAAAAACATAATGTCCAAAACTAAAACCTTGTAGAGATTTTTAAAAACTTGATTTTAAGTTATTTAATATGTAAAAATTGAGTGCCCTAGGGAGTTTTTCAAGGTATTGAATCCATTTATGCATTCAAAAATACATTTTAAACAACAACAAAATTACATTCTTTCTTGAAATTGTTTTGTCAGATTTTGAGGAAAATGTTTATTTCATCTATAAGTTAGACTATGCAATTTTTAATTTATCTATCTTTTATGAATTTTATAAGAAAAATTCTTCCAAATCTTCTTGAAATTATAAAATTTAACATTAGAAAAAACAATTATTAATATTGAAATGAACTCTAAACATGAAATGACATTTATTGCCGTTATTCCATTTAAATAATAATTAAATAACTTTCAATTTCAATCTTCTATCTCATTATAAAAAATAAATTTGTAAAATTTGATAGTACATTAATAAACAATTTCATCTGTTGTTGTGTAATTCAATATGCTATATATTTTATCAAATTTGTATTTTATATCTATTTTTTATTTCAAACAATTCAAAAATAAACTCCATAAAAATAGTTTAATCATTAATTTCAACCCATCAAATATTAAGATTTTTGAATTTTAAAAATAATTTTAATTTTTATAAAATTCATTTTAATATAATAAATTTGATTAACTTTGTGAAACTTTATAAACAAAATTGAAAAACGAAAAGGTCAAAAACATTGACCAAAAAACGATTACAATATAAACATGTTTGTGGACGGGTATAATAAAGCACTAAAGTAGAAAGTCATAATATTAATATATAAAGTTTTATCGTTAAATGCTAAAACTAAAATACATAAACAATTACGATTAATTACGATTATTGGGTGTAGTTTAACTTAGAGATAAAATAGATTTTTCCCTTGAATTTAGCGAAATAATTTTAAGAAAGAATATGAATTTTTGTTTTTTAAATGCATTAACGGATTCAGCGCCCTAGAAAACCCCTTCAGGTACTCGAATTAATAGATTAAACAATTTAAACTCAAGTTTTTAAAAATCTCCGAAAATTTTGATTTAAATTAACCATGAAAAATGTTGTGAAAAAAATATTTTGTCTATAAGTTAGACGACGCCTATGTATGTGTGTGTTTCCTTTTAATAATGAAAATTTAACTCATTTATATGCATATATGTGTTTCATTTAATAATAAAGTAATCATTAATAATATTTATTATACATTTTTTTTTGATTATTTTATTGAAAACTTCATAAAGCCAGCTTTATAAATTGATGGAGTACAATTGTATATTATAACAAGTGTATTTATATATATTTTTTCAACTTTGGATTTTGTCTATTTTTTTAAATCAGAGAATTCAAAACTAAACTCTATAAAAATAGTCTAATTAATACTTCTAACTAATGAAAATTAGAATTTCGAATTTCAAAATATTAAAACAGAATTTAATTTAAAAAAATCATTAATATAATATTTTTTTTTGAACTTTATATAATTTTAGAAAAAAAAAGTCAAAAAGCTTTGACAAAAAAATGAAAACAATATAAACTTGCATGTCAGGCGGGCAGGGATAAAAAAACTCATTTTTGTTATATATAAATAATTTAGAATTGTCCCCATTGGGGGTCGCTGAATTAGAAAACACGCCAACTCGAGGCAATATCCACCAACACTTATGGAAGTAATGAAGGTTATATGTGGCAAGTACGACAAGCCTGGTGGCCTACAAAGGAAGTCTCTTAAAAAAGCATGGGTTATTATTCCCCTAGCGACAGTAGTTGTGATCATTAGCATTAATTGGGATATGAAATGTGTAACGTTCTATTAGAAGATTAAAATATTCAATAAATCTACACACTTGAATCACTATTTAACAAATTCCTAAAGAAAAAGTTCAAAAAATAATGTAATTTAAACATAATAAACATTAACAAAAAAAATTAACATCTCCATCTAAAATAGGTGATACAGAAAAATTAAATACTACTAAAGAAACATGTTGCAAGCATGACTTTGTGTATGTAGATTTGTATTTGTAGTAAGTAGTAGTTGTATTATTCATAAAAATTGATTGGTGCTTACAATGCTTTGTGGCGGTGTGCGTATATAGGCATTCACTGGCCACAAAGATAGAAGGTCACAACTTTTGACCCATGTCTCTTCACAATTAATGGGACATTAACTAATTTAATTAATTTATTATTGTTAATATTTGTTATTTTAATATTTATTATTTAATTGATGTTTATGAATATTTTTATTCATAACATTATCAGCCTCTTTAGAGATGCTTTGTCCTCAAAGCATAACCAGAAGGGTTTTCTCTAGTTGAACATTGTTGCGATGGAATGGCATCCTTGGTGCATTCTTCATGAGTAATTGTACCTTCCTTGGAGCAGGGAGTATTAACACCATTTAATTTATAATGTCGTCCTTGCTAGTTAGACTCTATAAATTGTTCTTCAAGGTTTGTAGTTTAGCTCCCTAGTTGTATTAACCATTATGCACTTAGAACTACATCCATTTCTTTGAGTGGTAGGGCAAAGAGATCTATTTGTATCTCTAGTTCTTGTATTTGAATTGAAACTTTTTGACATTCTCCTATTTCCTTGATTTTTTTTCCAGTAGCGATAGACATGGTCAAGTCCTTGATTGGACATATACAAAGGCAAAGTTGTTTGGCAAGATCAATGTTTATACAATTGTGAGTACTACCAGAATCTATAATTATATTGTCATTTTTGCCTTTTATGAGTCCCTTGAGCTTTAGGGTTTTAGGACACAGTCTCTTCCTCATGTTTTTTGAAAGTGTAGTAAGCTTAATGTTCCTTCTTGGAAATCGGCTCGTCTTCCAAAGATGTGGTGGAACGTATTTTGCAGTTGCTTGTTGTTCTTGATCTCCGAAAGAGATACTATTTTCATCAAGGTTTTTCCAGTCACATGAGATTGCAACTAATGACAGTTCCTCAAAATCTGAATCTTCATTATGTGTGATAATGATTCCTTCATCATGTTTTTATACTTCAATTTGCTTCCTATCTACTATTGTATAGTAGTGCAAGGATGCATCTTCACATTTATGCCCTGGTGTTCAGTTTTCTCCACATTTGTTACAATTATTTTTCTTTTTCATCTTTTTTTTTTTTCTGGCTTAAGTGTCTGATTCCTTCTCGACTTCATAAGTATACAATTTCTTGTTCAGGAATTTGTGTCGTGATGTTTATTTGTCTCCACAATACCTACATTTGTTAGTTTCTTTTTTTCCCGAGTGTTGTTGTTGGTCTTCGTCTTCCCTGAATGATGACATTCTGAGTTTATATTTTCTCTCAATAATTATTGTTGCATGTCTAGCTTCATCAATGGTTTGGGGTTTATATATTTTTAAATATTCCCTAATATAATCCTTATGACCACATCGATAATTTTTAGCAGCTCTTCGTCTGAGAATCCCCTTTGCCTTATAGCTAATACTTCCCACTCGAGGGTGTATTCGCTTACTAATCCTTTCTGTTTGAGGTGAATGAATTTCTCGTAAACATCGTCTTCTTCTTTGTCATGAAATCTTTTTAGTAGGGCGTTTTTAAAAATTTCCCAATTGAATGAGTGAGTTGCACATTTGTTCGACCACCATAGGAACCAATCATATGCTTCCGCTTCCAGGTTGTTGAATGCGGTCATGACCTTCTCTTGTTCACCTATTGGTGGGTTTGCTCTAAAAATGGTGTCCATTTTATTTACCCATACAATGACGCCTTTATGGTTCTTACTATCGTACTTAGGCAATTCCCTTTTAATTTTAAGGTAGTCTCTATCAAGAAACTTTGTATGGTATTGGCTTCCTTCGAACTATATTTGTGGTACTTGTGGCTTTTCGTGCATCAACGTAAATTCATGACTTGGAAAAATTCTGAATTCCGGAGTCTTTGGACTTTGCTTAACTGAGGGGTTAAAAGGTGGATTGGTTCCTCCCATAAATTGGCTCATCATGCTCTTTATTTCTTTGATATCCTCTGTCATTTGGTCTTGGCTCTTCCTTAATTCTTCTTGCTTTCTTTTGACATTGTTAAGACGTTGGTGCATTTTGTCGATTTCTTCTTGAAATTTCTTAGATTTGTCGCCATTATTATTGCTTCCCATTTTGTTCTTTTTCCTAGTAGACCCAATTTTATTTTTTATTTTTAAAATTATATTTATATTATTTATTAATATATATTATTAATATATATATCTTTTTATATATAATATAGAATAATTATATATCTCTTTATATATTTTATATATGTTTTTTTTTAATTAATTTACTATATATATGATTATACCCTTATATAATAATTAATCACATAATTAATTATGTAATAATTAATGTTATGATTTATTCACTTATGAAAATCATTGGCAATTGGAACAATGCGACTCTTGACCAAAAGTCGTGTCGATCGCGAGAAAACGACGGTGGGTAGTGACACGAACCATGCAGCGGGGATTTGGCAGTGGGTAGGGTAGTGACACGAACCAGGCAACCGGGACTTGGCAGCGAGGACTAGGTAGCGGGGACCAGGCAACAGGTTATCTGAGGAGAGACAATGCAGATAGAAATCGATCGACGATAGCAAAGTGGATCAATGGTTGACGATAGCAGGAATACGGGTAGCAGGAAATGGTAGCACTGAAGGGATCCGCATGCGAGCATGACATCGACTTAGTCGCCAAAACGGAGAGTGGTTGACTGAGGGATGGAACAATGGAACGAATAGAGGAATAGTGGATGGAACGAACAACAGAGGGATGGAACAATGGAGAAATGGGTGGTGGTGGATTGGAAGACCAAAACAACTCTGATACCACTGAAACAGATAAACCTGTTGCAAGCATGAATATGTGTATGTAGATTTGTATTTGTAGTAAGTAGTAGTTGTATTATTCATAAAAATTGATTGGTGCTTACAATTCTTCATGGTGGTGTGCCTATATAGGCACTGACTAGCCACTAAGATAGAAGGTCACAACTTTTGACCCATGTCTCTTCACAATTAATGGGACATTAACTAATTTAATTAATTTATCATTATCAATATTTTTTATTTTAAAATTTATTATTTAATTGATGTTTATGAATATTTTTATTCATAACAGAACTCGAGTCCTCAAGTTATGTCAATTAAACCTCACAAAATAAAGTATAGAGATAATATGAACCAAATAATTTTAACCTAAGACATAATAACACTTTCATTGCATGATATTCAATTTTACTATAATTTTTACAAATTTCAAGGGAATTTGACAAGTAAATAGAACACTCAAATATAAGCATGTTTAATCCTTCACTTCTATAACGAAACTTTATATTTTTTAAATTATGAAGTAGTGAAATCAAAAAATAAATTTACTAATAGTATTTAATTTGTTATTTTTAAATTTTAAACAAGTGTACCTATATATACAATTTTATTAACTTCTGGAATCTATTTAAAAATTAAACTAAAGTAAAGTAAAATGCAAAAATAAAAACAATATATCTCAGTAGCTATATTATATTATATATATATGTAGAATATATATATATATTATATATTTATATATTATATTATAATATATATATAATATTATATATCTATATAACAAACTAACATTTTTCACTGGGATTTGACATACAATTTAAGCAAGATATTATGTTTTTTTATTAAATACATTTTGAATGCAAATGGATTTAGCACCTGAAAAACCATTGGCACTCGATTCTATAAATTAAACAACTTAAACTTAAGTTTTTGAATATGTTGGATTTGATTAAAATTAATTATATAGTATTATATATATATTATATATATATAATTATTATTATAATAGTGATGTAATACTTGTAAAAATGGTTTCTTCATTCGCGTAAAACAAGTTGTTTGGTACATTGTTTTCAATGTATGACATGTGCTTTATTGTTTTTAAAGTCAATAAATTTCAACTAAGTTATTCATTCAATTGTTTTTAATATAGTACACTGATTTCAAAGTTATGTATGTATAATTTTATATTAGCAGTTAACACATTAATATGTTTTAAGTCATGGCCTTGTTATAGTGTTTTAGATATAAAGGAATTAAAGGTAGAGACGCACGAGTTATAAATCATAAGTTGATAGAAGTAAAGTGACAAAAAAAAACATGTGATTTTAACATGTCCAACCATAAATGTTTAGAGGGGGAGAATCTAAACCAAGCAGTCGTATAAGTCTCATTTATCTATCTTCAATTGGATCTATGCACCTACGAATATAAAAGAAAAGGTCACATAAACTTGAAATTAAAAAAGAAAATAGTCAAATCATAGAGAACAATGTAGTATCCTCAAATACCAAGTATAAATATAAATATAAATGTTAAAGTTCTTATTTACTAATATTTCTTCATATAATTTTTTTTTAAAGGCGTAATCTAACTTATAGACGAAAGGGCCTTTTTCGTGACATTTTCCTATTTAATTTTAACCAAAACCTTGTAGAGATTTTTTTTTTAACAGAAATGATTGAATTTTATTGAGAAATATGGTTGGGCCTGAGTCAAACAACCTCTATTACAGTCACTTGTAAGATTTCTGGCATTTCAAAATCCACATAATGTGGCTTTTTCATTGGAATTTCGTTGTTGCTTTTGATTCTTTTGGGATATCTTGAGAGTTCCTTTCTTTGCGCTTAGAGTCTAAATGTTTGACTTTTTCTTTAAGATTTTGTTTGGTGGGATAAAACAACCTGACTTACCCAAAATTGCTTCCAACAACTCGATAATTGTAGTCTCTGACATTGCTATTCCTTTCCTTTATCTCACTGGATGAGAGCTAAATGCTTAAGTGAACGCATTAGCTGTGACAATCCGGTTGTGTGGTTCGAATTGTACTGCTGGAGCAGCGATGAGTCAGAACCTGCGATGACTATGATGATTGACTTTCTAACAGTGTTTTCTTACTTGTGTCAAAGCCATGGATCAACATCGGTCTTCTGCATTTAGATGCGATTTGGATGAATGTTGTGTTCGCCAAGATTTGCACTTTCATGGAGATAGAACTGCTGCGAAGGGAGTGCGAAATAGAGACATTGCCTTCGCTACCCTGTCCATGCTCAATTGTCCTTCTCTGTTAAGGAATTGGGTGCCTTTCAGTTTCTTCATCGTTCTTTGACAGAAAACCCTGTGCTAATAGACATCCCTTATTTGCCATAATGTTAGCTTCCTTGTTCAGAGTTCAGAGGATATGGTAGAATGAGCAGGAAGTGAAGTTTTGCAGCATCTTTCTTATTCTTTCAAGGGTCCTATAAAGCACAGAGCTATTGAGTTGGTCGTCGGTGTTTAGGATTTTAAACAAGAATTTGAAATCAACGAAGACTTGAAGGTTTTCCCCTCTGTTCCTCTGAGCAAGCTGACACGCTTTGAATAGTTTGAGAATCTCGACTTGGTTGTTAGTGCTCTATCCTAGGCCCCAATTGAAGTTGTCATTTTTGTGTTGTTTGAGGAGTAGATTGTTCCTCCTACACTTGATATCCCCGGGTTTCCTTTGGAGGCTCCGTCGAAGAATATCGTGACTTTGCCCTAATTTTTCCACCAATTTTGAAAGTTCACCTCAGAGATCTGAAGTCGCCACTCTGGATTGTGGCAAGGCCGGTATATGTTCTTTTTGTTGCTGACCCATCTCAGGGATTCACTTAGCCAGCTAAGCTCTTCGGGGAGTAGAGAATTGTCTAACTTATGAGGTCTATTTTCGTAAGTTTCCAACAGTAGAGCTTTGGCATTGGCAGTCATTGTATTAGTGGATTGTAATCTATTGTTGAATATAGCTTCATTCCTTGCCAGCCAAATTCCCCAGCAAATGTATTTTGGAATTGCATTCCAAATTTTAGCCCATGTGGATTTGCTCTTCACAGTGTGAGGATAACACTCTTTCCATGTGGCGAAGAGACTAACTACTGAAAGCTGCTCTAGAATTTGGGTGTTGAGTCCCAACATTGCTTGCAACGAGACTTCTTGAGAGAAGGGGCAGTCGATGAACAAGTGTTCAATCGTTTCCTAACCCTTGCAACAGAAAGGGCATCTATGGGGACCAATAATTCCCCATTTCTCTAAATTATCTCCAGTGAGGACCCTTCTATGCATGAGAATCCAGTAGAAGAAATTGATTTTTGGGAGGCCAAATGGGTCCCAAACATGATGCCAAAGCTTTGTAGAGTGGATCTGAGGTAGTTGTTCTTGAAAAGCTGCAAAGCCCTGCCGTGCTGAGTAAGCTCCGGTCTTCCCCCAACCCCACTTGTCCCTCAAATGGAGATGCATCGGAGCCAAACCAGAGAGCTTAGCTAGAAAGAGATGGAGTTGAGGGAGCATCCAGTCAAGGGGGCGATGAAGAGCCCAATTACTCCAATTCCCACCAGAATCCCAAGTGCATATGTTAGCAAGTTTGTGAATACCTTTTTGGATGAGTCAGTTGCGCAAATATGCAATTTCCGGTGCAAGATTTAGGGGTTGGAGGCCCATGATCTTATCTTCCCACAGCCTAATTATTTTTCCGTTTCTTGGGATTATGTAGAGATGATATTTAAAGAGCTCCCAACCTTGGTTGCACAGATTCCACAGCGTGGTTCCTTTATGCGAAGCTCCTTCTTCCATATTCTTTATTGAGAATTCGTGTAGATATTTTTTAATTAGAACTTGACTTACAGGATGTCTTTGATTTGAGAAGATTTTCCAGAGGATCTTACCTCCCAAAGCCAGATTGGCCATCTAGAGATCTCTTACCTATAGTCCACCTTCAGATATTGGCCTTTTCACTATGTCCCAACTTACAAGATGAAGTTTTTTTTGGTTCCCCTTTCCTCCTTGCCATAGGAAATTTCAAATCAGCTTAGCTAGTTGTTTGGTGATCATTTTTGGAGCTAAAAGGAATGAAGCCTGGTAGATAGGAAGCGATGAGAGAACTGACTTAACAAGAGTGAGCTTCCCGGCTGTGGTAAGCCACTGTCCGCCCATGCAGACATTTTTGCCTTGATTTTGCTGATAATTTCCATCCAATGAGGGGCCTTGCTAGTTCCCAATGTTAAAGGAAGGCCTAGATACTTGAATTTGTCCCAAGAGACATAGTCGGTGAAGCCCAGGGCTTGGGAAATCCTGAGAATAGTTTGCCGGTCTACTACCCAGCCATACACTGTGCTTTTCCTCTTATTGACCATAGCTCCGGAGACTTTGCAGAAGCTTTGGATTACTTCATTGAAGGTCCTTGTTATTTTAATGGAGGCTCCTCCCATAAGGATAGAGTCATCAACAAACAAGGCATGATTGTTTGGGGTTGTTCCATTTATCGCCCTGATGCTTGGAAGTGTCCCAATGAGTTTCTATGCAGAGAGATTATGGCTCAGGGAGTCTGCCATCATAATGTACAGGAAAGGGGACAGAGGGCAACCTTGCCTAATGCCCCTCAAAGCTTTGAAGTATTTTGTTGGCCTGCCATTTACTAGAGGGGTTATCCAAGGTTCTCCAATACATGCTTTAATCAATTTTATAAATTCAGAATTGAAACCAAATGCAAAAAGAACTTAGAGGAGGAAAGAGTGCCTTACTCAATCAAAGGCATTCGCCATGTCCAGCTTGATGAGCATACCTTGCTCTTTGCGTTGATGGCTAGAATGGATGATTTCCTGCACCAGTATCACGTTGTCCAGGATATGCATGCCTTTGACAAACCCTCCTTGGTTGGGTGAGATGAGTTTTTATAGCAACAACTTTATTATATTTGCAAGTAACTTGGTGAGAATTTTGTAGGATGCATTACATAGTGAGATTGGCCTGAAGCAGTCGAACACTACCAAGTTCACTTCTTTGGGGATTAGAGCTAGGAAAGTGGAGTTTGTGCTTCCTCCCACTTTGGGTTTTTGGATGAAGCCTTTGATCATTCGGTACAAATCAGCCTTGATGATGTCCCAACAGATTTTATAAAGATGTATGGAGAACCCATCAGGTCCTGGAGCTTTGTCTGGTTCCATTTTCCATATGGCATTGCTGATTTCATCTTCAATGAAGGGCTTCAGGAGTGTTGAGTTATCCTCCTCGTTAACCAACCTTGGAACATGCTTGAGGAAGTATTGAGCTTCCTCATCATCCTCCACACCTTCTTATTTGTACAAATGCTGAAAATGAGAGGTTGCAACCTCTTTTATCAAAGTTGTGCCTTTGAGAATAGCCCCGGCGAGGTGATTTCAACAATGTGATTTCTAGAAAGACGAGTTTGAATTTGCTTGTGAAATAAGGCTAAACTTTTGTCTCCAGACACAAGCCAGAGATTTGCGTGATTTGAGCCTCAAGGATTTTTCCTCCTCTATGAATGACCAGAGGGTGCTGATTTGGAGTTCTTGCTCGCTTTGTATTTCTGAGCAAGTTATGTCTTGCAGCTCCAGGCCCATTTGCAGATCCAGCAACTGCTTTGTGTTCTATTTTTTATGACTAGTGGGGGAGTCTGTGGGATTTTTTATCCATTGTTTCAAGGCTGATTTGGTGGCCTTTATCTTTTTCTCCCAGACATAGATGGGCAATCCAATAAAATGGATGGACTAGGCCTTCTTGATTGTACCCATAAACCCTTCTCTGTTTGCCTAGAGAGGGTTGAACCAAAAGGGGATTGGCCCCAAATTTTCTTCTTCTTCCTGGAGAAGAAGGATGGGTTTATGATCTGAAATCAACTTGGGCAGAATATTTATGGAAATGATCTTCTTCTCGGAGTTGAAGGTGCTCTGAAGTAGGAACCTGTCCAACCAGGCTGAAATATTCTCTGCCCCAACTCTATTATTTGTCCATGTGTAAAGCCCTTTTTTTGGCTTAAAATCCAGTAAATCCCATTGTTGGATCAGGTCTTCCACTAAGGGAAGGAAGTGGTCCCTGCTGCTAGTTCCTCCTCTTTTTTCCTTTGGGTCGAGGATTAGATTGAATTCTCCCACAAGAATTATATTCTTGAGGGAGTAGGCTTCAAGGAAATCGGTCAGGGTTTGCCAGCATTCTTTCTTTTCTGCATAGAGGACAGGTACATAAAGATTAAAGAGAGCAAAGTTAATCTTACTTGGAAGGTGCCAGAGTTTGGTGTAAATCCAGTGCTGCGTCTGAAAGGAGCTCTCAAGTTGAAGCTTGTCATCCTCCCAAAGAGTGGCTAGCGCACCACATGTACCTCTAGTGCTTACAACTTTTCCAACTTTTGTTTTCCATTTTACTTTGCTGAGTTCCAGAAGGGCTTCGCCTTCTATTTTAGTCTCTTGGAGCATGAGGATCTCAGGAAATTCTGATTTCAATAAGTTCTTCACTGCTTCAGCTTTTGAGGGATTCCCCAGTCCTCTGCAATTCCAAGAGACTAATTGCATTATTTACTTGCAGAGGGTGGGGAAGTACCTCCCTTGGGAGGCCTGGTTCTAGTATTTATGTCGATAGACATATCAATCATGGGCTAGCTGCCTTGCATTTTTTGTCTCTCTGCCTCTTCTTCTCTGGCCTCTTTGTGAGATTTCCTCCCCACTCTTTTCGAGGGCCTCTCAATTGTCTCATCTTCTGAGGATCCCGAAATCTCTGGGGTCTTCTTCCTTGTCATATTTGCACAGGTTGGGGAACTAGAGACACCTTTTAGAGTTTCGATTTGGAGAGGGCTTGTTTCCTCTTCCCTTTTGTATTCTTCCATGATGATGGTCTGTTGTTCAACCTCTTTATCAGCTGGATCTTCGAGTTTTTCTGGTGTGTTGAGTATTTCAAAGGGATTTGTGGGTATGTCTGCTCTTGGTGGGTCTGAGATTCCCTCTACTTGGGTTTTGGGAGGAGGAGCACTCCCCGTGGACAATGCTTTCCCTTTGTTCCTGTTGGTCTGCTTAGCTGTTCTTGGTTTCTGAACCTGAGTCCATTGATCTCCTTTCGCATGCTCGACCAGATCCTCTGATTTCATTTTACATTGCCTAGCAAAGTGCCCATAGCCATGGCAATGCCGACATTTAAATGGGAGTTGCTCGTAATCTAACACTTGTATGTGAGTCCAGTTAACCACCGTGCGTTTAATAGCTTCAGGGAGACCTTCCTCCAGGTCTACTTCTACGCAAATTCTTGCACGGGAGTACTGGTCCCTCCTTTCTGGTTGATCAATGTGTTTGCCAAGTTTATTGCCTATAGTTTCTAAGGATTTGGGGTTCTAGCAATCTAGAGGTAAATGGGGCAAGTGCACCCAGACAGGGAGAGCCGAGGGCACATCCTGTGTTGGATCGAAGTCTAGAGTCCATTGGTTCACATACAAACCCTGAGGACCCATGAAATATAGGTTGTTTATGAATATGAGGTTTTTGTCTTCTTTCGCTTCAAATTCGAATACAAAGAAGCCTTTGTTGAAGAAGTGACTTTTGATACTTTCCTTGACCAGAGATCGTCAGTTCCTTTGCACCCATGCATCTACAGCTTTAGGTGAGCGCCATAGCCTAGTGAACTGTTCAATAAGCCCTCTTTCTGCTAGGTTCAATGTCACTTTGCATGGCTCTTCATTTGGAAGAGCAATTGTGGGGATGGAATCCATTCTTTTGATAAACTTCTGTTGGTTTTCGGTTGTTGGCCGTTTATTGCTTGCTGCAAACAAATCTTGGAACGCAGCTAACTCAGGTGGAAGGGGAGGATCCAGTTCGCAGCCCCCTCCTGGGGCCATGGCGTTGGAGCTGCGCGCAGTCTCACACTGTGGCTGTAGCTCCTCACGTGCGCCCAGAACTCCCGATTGCTCCTATCGACCTCGGATGCACCAGCCTCCCGCTTTGGCTGTCTGAACTTAAGTCCCAAATTTAACCAAAACATAAAGGGTGGTATTGTTCCAAACAAAAAAACATAATGTCCAAAACTAAAACCTTGTAGAGATTTTTAAAAACTTGATTTTAAGTTATTTAATATGTAAAAATTGAGTGCCCTAGGGAGTTTTTCAAGGTATTGAATCCATTTATGCATTTAAAAATACATTTTAAACAACAACAAAATTAAATTCTTTCTTGAAATTGTTTTGTCAGATTATGAGGAAAACATTTATTTCATCTATAAGTTAGACTATGCAATTTTTAATTTATCTATCTTTTATGAAGTTTATAAGAAAAATTCTTCCAAATCTTCTTGAAATTATAAAATTTAAGATTGGAAAAAACAAGTTTTAATGTTGGAATGAACTCTAAACATGAAATGACATTTATTGCAGTTATTCTATTTAAATAATAATTAAATAACTTTCAATTTCAATCTTCTATCTCATTATAAAAAATAAATTTGTAAAATTTGATAGTACATTTAATAAAACAATGGTAACGGATTGTTGTAATTAGAGTCAATATAATATAAATATTTTATCAAATTTTATTTTTAATATCTATTTTTTTATTTCAAACAATTCAAAAATAAACTCCATAAAAATAGTTTAATCATTAATTTCAACCCATCAAATATTAAGATTTTTGAATTTTAAAAATAATTTTAATTTTTATAAAATTCATTTTAATATAATAAATTTGATTAACTTTGTGAAACTTTATAAAAAAAATTGAAAAACGAAAAGGTCAAAAACATTGACCAAAAAACGATTACAATATAAACATGTTTGTGGACGGGTATAATAAATGACTAAAATAGAAAGTCATAATATTAATATATAAAGTTTTATAGTTGAATGAATATATAAACAATTATGATTAATAATATGTGTGTGGGTGTAGTTTAATTTATAGACAAAATAGATTTTTCATCTGAATTCAGCGAAATAATTTCAATAAAGAATATGAATTTTTGTTTTTTAAATGCATTAACGGATTCAGCACCCTAGAAAACCCCTTCAGGCACTCGAATTAATAGATTAAACAACTTAAACTCAAGTTTTCAAAAATCTCCGAAAATTTTGGTTTAAATTAACCATGAAAAATGTTGTGAAAAAAATTATTTTGTCTATAAATTAGACGACGCCTATGTATGTGTGTGTTTCCTTTTAATAATGAAAATTTAGCTCATTTATATGCATATATGTGTTTCATTTTAATAATAAAGTTCAGCTCATTAATATAATTTATTTATACATTTATGTTTTGGATTATTTTATTGAAAACTTCATAAAGCAAGCTTTATAAGATTTGATGGAGTACAAATTGTATCATTATAACACAAGTGTTAATTATATATATTTTTTTCAAATTTGTATTTTATATCTATTTTTTTAAATCCGAGAATTCAAAAATAAAACTCTATAAAAATAGTCTAATTTAATAATTCTAATAATCAAAAATTAGAATTTTCGAATTTCAATAAATTTAAAAACAGTTTTAATTTAAAAAAAAAATATCATTTTAATAAATTTTTTTTATGACTTTATATAATTTTAGAAAATAAAAAGTCAAAAAGTCTTTGCCAAAAAATGAAAACAATATAAACTTGCATGTTAGGTGGGCAGGGATAAAAAAACTCATTTTTGTTATATATAATTAATTTAGAATTGTCCCCATTGGGGGTCGTTGAATTAGAAAACACGCCAACTGGAGGCAATATCCACCAACACTTATAGAAGTAATGAAGGTTATATGTGGCAAGTACGACAAGCCTGGTGGCCTACAAAGGAAGTCTCTTAAAAGAGAATGGGTTATTATTCCCCTAGCAACAGTAGTTGTGATTATTAGCATTAATTGGGATATGAAATGTGTAACGTTCTATTAGAAGATTAAAATATTCAATAAATCTACACACTTGAATCACTATTTAACAAATTTCTAAAGAAAAAGTTCAAAAAATAATGTAATTTAAACATAATAAACATTAACAAAAAAAATTAACATCTCCATCTAAAATAGGTGATACAGAAAAATTAAATACTACTAAAGGATTTGGAACATATAAACATGTTGCAAGCATGACTTTGTGTATGTAGATTTGTATTTGTAGTAAGTAGTAGTTGTATTATTCATAAAAATTGATTGGTGCTTACAATGCTTTGTGGCGGTGTGCCTATATAGGCATTCACTGGCCACAAGGATAGAAGGTCACAACTTTTGACCCATGTCTTTTCACAATTAATGGGACATTAACTAATTTAATTAATTTATTATTATTAATATTTGTTATTTTAATATTTATTATTTAATTGATGTTTATAAATATTTTTATTCATAACATTATGAGCCTCTTTAGAGATGCTTTGTCCTCAAAGCACAACCAGAAGGGTTTTCTCTAGTTGAACATTGTTGCGATGGAATGGCATCCTTGCTGCATTCTTCATGAGTAATTGTACCTTCCTTGGAGCAGGGAGTATTAACACCATTTAATTTATAATGTCGTCCTTGCTAGTTAGACTCTGTAAATTGTTCTTCAAGGTTTGTAGTTTAGCTCCCTAGTTGTATTAACCATTCTGCACTTAGAACTACATCCATTTCTTTGAGTGGTAGGGCAAAGAGATCTATTTGTATCTCTAGTTCTTGTATTTGAATTGAAACTTTTTGACATTCTCCTATTTCCTTGATTTTTTTTTCCAGTAGCGACAGACATGGTCAAGTCCTTGATTGGACATATACAAAGGCAAAGTTGTTTGGCAAGATCAATGTTTATACAATTGTGAGTACTACCAGAATCTATAATTATATTGTCATTTTTGCCTTTTATGAGTCCCTTGAGCTTTAGGGTTTTAGGACACAGTCTCTTCCTCATGTTTGTTGACAGTGTAGTAAGCTTAATGTTCCTTCTTGGAAATTGGCTCGTCTTCCAAAGATGTGGTGGAACGTATTTTGCAGTTGCTTGTTGTTCTTGATCTCCGAAAGAGTTACTATTTTCATCAAGGTTTTTCCAGTCACATGAGATTGCAGCTAATGACAGTTCCTCAAAATCTGAATCTTCACTATGTGTGATAATGATTCCTTCATCATGTTTTTATACTTCAATTTGCTTCCTATCTACTATTGTATAGTAGTGCAAGGATGCATCTTCACATTTATGCCCTGGTGTTCAGTTTTCTCCACATTTGTTACAATTATTTTTCTTTTTCATCTTTTTTCTGGCTTAAGTATCTGATTCCTTCTCGACTTCATAAGTATACAATTTGTTGTTCAGGAATTTGTGTCGTGATGTTCATTTGTCTCCACAATACCTACATTTGTTAGTTTCTTTTTTTCTCGAGTGTTGTTGTTGGTCTTCATCTTCCCTGAATGATGACATTCTGAGTTTATATTTTCTCTCAATACTTATTGTTGCATGTCTAGCTTCATCAATGGTTTGGGGTTTATACGAGGAAGGCAACATTCGACAACATGCTGCTTGCAGTCCATGTCTTTTGTGACTTGTTTTATGTTTCTGGAAAATTTTGGGTTTATTATGCTTGATAGTTTTGTTGTAAAAACTCTTCCTGTTGATGTATTTTTGTCCTCTGGCATGTATAAGCAGAGGAACAAGGTTGGCATGAAAAGCTTTGACAGAGAGTTGAACATACACTCTCAGAGGTTAAAACCTCTTGTAAATACTTTTTTTGTTTCTTTAATATAAATAGTTTAGTCTTTGCCCAACAAAAAAAAAAATGGTTTGGGGTTTATATATTTTTAATTATTCCCTAATATAATCCTTATGACCACATTGATACATTTTTAGCAGCTCTTCGTCTGAGAATCCCCTTTGCCTTATAGCTAATACTTCCCACTCGAGGGTGTATTCGCTTACTAATCCTTACTGTTTGAGGTGAATGAATTTCTCATAAACATCGTCTTCTTCTTTGTCATGAAATCTTTTTAGTAGGGCGTTTTTAAAAATTTCCCAATTGAATGAGTGAGTTGCACATTTGTTCGACCACCATAGGAACCAATCATATGCTTCCGCTTCCAGGTTGTTGAATGCGGTCATGACCTTCTCTTGTTCACCTATTGGTGGCTTTGCTCTGAAAATGGTGTCCATTTTATTTACCCATACAATGGCGCCTTTATGGTTCTTACTATCGCACTTTTTCAGAATTCTTACTATCGTACTTAGGCAATTCCCTTTTAATTTTAAGGTAGTCTCTATCAAGAAACTTTGTATGGTATTGGCTTCCTTCGAACTGTATTTGTGGTACTTGTGGCTTTTCGTGCATCGACGTAAATTCATGACTTGGAAAAATTCTGCCTTCTGGAGTCTTTGGACTTTGCTTAACTGAGGGGTTAAATGGTGGATTGGTTCCTCCCATAAATTGGCTCATCATGCTCTTTATTTCTTTGATATCCTCTGTCATTTGGTCTTGGCTCTTCCTTAATTCTTCTTGCTTTCTTTTGACATTGTTAAGACGTTGGTGCATTTTGTCGATTTCTTCTTGAAATTTCTTAGATTTGTCGCCATTATTGTTGCTTCCCATTTTGTTCTTTTTCCTAGTAGACCCAATTTTTTTTTTTATTTTTCAAAATGTATATATATATATATATATTATATGTTTTTTTTTTAATTAATTATGAACTATATAATATGATTATACCCTTATATAATAATTAATCACATAATTAATTATGTAATAATTAATGTTTGATTTATTCACTTATGAAAATCATTGGCAATTGGAACAATGCGACTCTTGAGCAAAAGTCGTGTCGATCACGAGAAAACGACGGTGGGTAGTGACACGAACCATGCAGCGGGGATTTGGCAGTGGGTAGGGTAGTGACACGAACCAGGCAGCGGGGACTTGGCAGCGAGGACCAGGTAGCGGGGACCAGGCAACGGGTTATCTGAGGAGAGACAGTGCAGACAGAAATCGACCGACGATAGCAAAGTGGATCAATGGTTGAAGATAGCAGGAAATGGTAGCACTGAAGGGATCCGCACACGAGCATGACATCGACTTAGTCGTCAAAACGGAGAGTGGTTGACTGAGGGATGGAACAATGGAACGATTAGAGGAACAGTGGATGGAACGAACAACGGAGGGATGGAACAATGAAGAAATGGGTGGTGGTGGATTGGAGGACCAAAACAACTATGATACCACTGAAACAGATAAACCTGTTGCAAGCATGAATATGTGTATGTAGATTTGTATTTGTAGTAAGTAGTAGTTGTATTATTCATAAAAATTGATTGGTGCTTACAATTCTTCATGGTGGTGTGCCTATATAGGCACTGACTAGCCACTAAGATAGAAGGTCACAACTTTTGACCCATGTCTCTTCACAATTAATGGGACATTAACTAATTTAATTAATTTATCATTATCAATATTTGTTATTTTAATATTTATTATTTAATTGATGTTTATGAATATTTTTATTCATAACAGAACTCGAGTCCTCAAGTTATGTCAATTAAACCTCACTAAAATAAAGTATAGAGATAATATGAACCAAATAATTTTAACCTAAGACATAATAACACTTTCATTGCATGATATTCAATTTTACTATAATTTTCACAAATTTCAAGGGAATTTGACAAGTAAATAGAAAACTCAAATATAAGCATGTTTAATCCTTCACTCCTATAATGAAACTTTATATTTTTTAAATTATGAAGTAGTGAAATCAAAAAATAGATTTACCTAATTATATATTGAAATTAGTTATTTTAAATTAAACAAGTATAACCTATTATACAATTTTAACAAACTTCATAGAATCTATTTAAAAAATTTAAAACTAAGTTAAAGAAAATTGGCAAAATAAAAAACATATATCTCAGTAGGATATATATATATTATCTATATAATATTATATATATATATATACATCGAAATAACATTTTTTTCACTGGAATTTGACAGTACAATTGTAAGCAGAATATGATGTTTTTTTTTAAAATACATTTTTGAATGGCATGAAGTGGATTTAGACCCTGAAAACTAGTCATTCGAATTCTAAAATTAAAGCAACTTAAACTTAAGTTTTTGAAACTATCTGCTGGATTTTGATTTTAATATTAATATATGTATAGTATAGTTATATATATATATATGTATTTATCTTATATATATTATATATCTATATATACACATATAGATATCATAGTGATTTAAAACTGAAAAATGGTTTCTTCATTCGCGTAAAACAAGTGGTACATTGTTTTCAATGTATGACATGTGATTTATTGTTTTTAAAGTCAATAAATTTCAACTAAGTTATTCATTCAATTGTTTTTAATATAGTACATTGATTTCAAAGTTATGTATGTATAATTTCATATTAATGGTTAACACATTAATATGTTTTAAGTCATGTCTTTGTTATAGTGTTTTAGATATAAAGGAATTAAAGGTAGAGACACACGAGTTATAAATCATAAGTTGATAGAAGTAAAGTGACAAAAAAAAACATGTGATTTTAACATGTCCAACCATAAATGTTTAGAAGGGGAGAATCTAAACCAAGCAGTCGTATAAGTCTCATTTATCTACTTCAATTGGATCTATGCACCTACGAATATAAAAGAAAAGGTCACATAAACTTGAAATTAAAAAAGAAAATAGTCAAATCATAGAGAACAATGTAGTATCCTCAAATACCAAGTATAAATATAAATATAAATGTTAAAGTTCTTATTTACTAATATTTCTTCATATAAATATTTTTTAAAGGCGTAATCTAACTTATAGACGAAAGGGTCTTTTTCGTGACATTTTCCTAGTTAATTTTAACCAAAACCTTGTAGAGATATTTTTTTTTTAACAGAAATGATTGAATTTTATTGAGAAATATGATTGGGCCTGAGTCAAACAACCTCTATTACAATCATTTGTAAGATTTCTGGCATTTCAAAATCCACATAATGTGGCTTTTTCATTGGAATTTCGTTGTTGCTTTTGATTCTTTTGGGATATCTTGAGAGTTCCTTTCTTTGCGCTTAGAGTCTAAATGTCTGAATTTTTCTTTAAGATTTTGTTTGGTGGGATAAGACAACCTGACTTACCCAAAATCGCTTCCAACAACTCAATAATTGTAGTCTCTGACATTGCTATTCCTTTCCTTTATCTCGTTGGATGTGATCCAGGTGGATATTGGTGGCCACCTGCCAAGTCCACCTGGACCCCCACCATTGTCTTTCTCAGCATTTTCTGTTTCCTTAATTGTAGCACAACTTACTATTTTTAGCAGTTTT
>APFE030283883.1:0-11500 GCA_000404065.3 Pinus taeda | reverse complement strand
AAAGACTTCATGTTTGAATTTCTCCAACTAATTAACTCAAGATGAATTAATTAATTATTTTTCAAATAGTTGTTGAGACCAAATTCGAATTTTTTTAATTCTCAATTTTAATTCAGGGACTAATTAAAATTGGAATATATCCTAAAATGCTATTTATAGCAATGCTATTTTTAGAAATTCTATTGTATCATTCCTTGGCGCTATTTTCCATACTGGTACCTGAAATGCTATCTATAGCAATGCTATTTATAGCATTTCTATTTTTAGCATTTCTTGTTGCTATTTTCAACACTCCCTCTCAACAAGAAAGGCATCCAACTCGAACCCGATCCTGAACCTTTGGAATGTTCTGCATGCAACACTTCTCTCAAGTGTTGTTGCTCCAACAACTCCAGAAACAAAAATATACAACCTGAATCAGAATTATGCCTCTGTCATCAAAGTCTTTGACTGCTATTGCCTCTATCGATTGAAAACTCTGCACCTTTGTGCCCTTCAGCATCTGATTGCTCTAGCTTCTGTCACTTTGATCTCTGACTGCATCAATCCTACTGATTCCTCCTGCTACTATGTACTTTGGGCTCTTGTAGCAAGGTGCGATCCATGAGATAAAACCTCTCAATAAACCCTGCCCAATTTCAGCCTTCTTGGGACTATCACTTCACATCGCCCCACCTCACATCTGGAGGTATGGCTGCATGTGCTCCCTCTACCCACTTCTCCAATTGTGGCTCCTCCACAATTTTCTGAGACTTCTTCTGGGGCTGCATGTTGAGAGGTAATTTACTCTCCCTCTCAACCACTAAGTCTTTAAAATTTGTCTTGCTCCTCAAGGCTTTGCATGCATCTTGAACCTCATGAGCATATAGGTTCTTGGCTAGCACGCTAATCTGTTTCATTTGTCCTGCTGTCACGAAATTTTCTGGAAAAGGAGTTGATTTTAAATCAACAATATCTCCCTCATCTGAACTCCGATTCAACCAATTTTGTTTTTGAATTGGGGTATTTCTTCCCAAGGAATCCATATCAGCTATTTGTTTATGAAAATTTTGCAGAGAAATTTTCATATTTTCTCTGCAAACTCTCAACCCAAAACTCAAAAACTTCAAAATATCCTCTAGTATATTGTTATGAGCTCCGATAAAATCATCTCTGATACCATGTAGAATTTCCCACTGTAGATCAACAGATTAAGCAATATACTAAAACAAAATACTAGATCTACTTCTACAACAAACTTGCGGAAGCTTAATCGATTTTGAGCAAGATCAATTAGAACACATATAACAGAGAATGAGAAAGCAATCACACATGAACACAGAAAAATACTCTGGGGAAAGCCTTAGCTAAAAATCCCAATATCTGTAATATCATACAAGTGGAAATATGTCTAGATTACACAAAGCTTTAGCTCATAAGCTATCCATCTCTCAGTACAATCCCTTAATGCTGCTCATAGACTGATTAGACACAACATATGCCTTCCTCCAGTCCTCCAAGCCTCCTATTTCCTTGTGCAGTTTCTCGTGGGTCCTCCAGCTGCAACTTGTGTGATTCTCACCTTACACACAACACTGACCTATGAAATAACTACGCAATTCTGGAGGAGATAATTCCTTATGCATGGATGAGTTTCCTATATAAGAAAATTCCTCTGACTGATAGTACACTGTCCCTTCCTTTAATCTCAACTGGGCCTTTCTCTAAACTAACATGCATGAGTTATTTATGAAAGAATATTTAGTTATTTGGAGAACACTAGTTGCACGCATGCATGCATTAACTGATTGAATTCACAATTAGTTCTTCCAACTATTTGGAACTAATTTAACTGGACTTAACTCAGTTAACTGAGCTAACTAATTACAACTCAAATACAACTCATCCTTATCTCCTTACATTAAGGGATAACTTTCTTAATAAAGGGATAACTGTTGCATGTATTCACAAAGATTTCATGTTTGAATTTCTCTAACTAATTAACTCAAGATGAATTAATTAATTATTTTTCAAACAACCACTAAGACCAAATTCAAATTTTAATTATCAATTTTAATTCAGGGCTAATTAAATTTGGAATATATCCTGAAATGCTATTTATAGCAATGTTATTTTTAGCATTTCTATTTTATCATTCCTTGTTGCTATTTCCCACACTGGTACCTGAAATGCTATCTACAGCAATGCTATTTACAACTTTTCTATTTTTAGCATTTCTTGTTGCTATTTTCAACAGACATTGACTAAGTTGCTAAGAGGATGAAAAACAGTTTCAGTAGAGGGTGATGATGAGCCTCATCATCGTTTAATTATATGGGCCTTAATTGTCCTTAATTCACCTCTTAGCTTAGTCAAACCAACTATTCTCACAAATTATTGCATAATTTTGATTATATTTTGTTTATGAGATGAATTAGAGTTGGATATTTTGCTTTGTGGTCTAAAGTGCATGTAATGTAGGAATAAAGGATAAAAGCAAGGAAAAATGTAGGCATAAAGGATAAAAGCAAGGAACTATGGCAAATACCTTGATCAAAACTCGAATGGGTTAAGGGAAAGTAATTATAGGAGGTAAATCCTCCTCATTTACTACCCCTCCATTCCAATATTCTTCCATCATCGGAGTGAAAACAACCATCACTTTGAAGACTAGAAGACAGACGAGCAAGTGAAAGTGATAGAAACTAGTTTATAAGATGTATTAGTAGAGAGGCTTAGGACATCATTAGGATTCAGACTTCTATTGTAAAAACTCTATTTCATTTCTGAGCTGCAAGACTTGTAACCAATTGTTCTATAATCCAAGGTTTTCATAATGAGAATGAGTTCTGTTTTAAGCCAGCTTTGAGTTAACTCCGAGGGTTGAAGCTCTTGGGTTAGGGCCCAACTTGAGCAGCCAGAGCTCCTTTTCATTGTACATAGCTGTTAGCATAGATTTCTATTCATTTTCTTAAATAGATTCATGGTTTTCATTGTTTATCTGCTTAGTAGCTTTCTAGTTCTGTTTATTTGCTTAAGTAGCTCCCTGGTTCTGTTCATTTGCTTAAGTAGGATTCATGGTTTTTCTAGTTATTTGCTTAGGTAGATGCATTTTCATTACAATAGTGTAGAGTAGATCAGTTGTGTTGTAGTTTACTTCCATTTGTGCCTTCTTTCAGTTACAGGTTAGTTAGAGGAAAAAGATCACTATTAGGTTGTGCGTAGGTGTCTTGGCCTCATCTCCTCCCTATGGGACCATGACTTGAGGAAGAGACCTTTCAGCAACCCCAAAAACACAGGTCTTTGGTTCTCGCATTGGCTATGGAGTTCGTTGTTTAATATAGTTATTTGTTCACCTGCACTTGTTTTCTCTATCATTTTCATTTGAAAACGCCTCTAGCACTTTCCTCATGCATCGCTTCCTCGCCGTTCGATCACCAATAAACCTTCACAATCACCGTCTGATTCACTATTTTCTCCAACTACTGCCTCGTGTGGAGTCTTCCACTCACTTTATGAGCTTTAATCTCCACCATCGATCTGTCCCTTAATCTGACGGCTAGAGCATCACCCGATCACTTTATGCACTTTAAGTCCCCACTATCGATCTACCTTGCCTAATCCGACAGATGTCGCTTCACTCGATCGCCAACTAGCTTGGCTGATCTCCACCGTTGACCAGCCCCGCTTAATCTAATGGCCATTGCACAATCTCGCGCAGATTAGTGCATGAATGTTATCCACCTGAGAGCATGTGATAAAAGTGGTTTTCTCGTGCTACGTGTCACACAGTAAGCCTAATCACGTGAAATTTTGAAATACTGCTTACAGCTTGAAGGGCGCATGAGAAACTACTTACCGCCTTAGAAACCTGCTCCCTCATTTCCACACATTTCTTTTCCCCGCAATATGATCTCCGTCGTCCATCTCTTGAATTCACCCCTGCGATAAGATCTCAGCCATTCATCGCTCTTATTAGCCTCATCCACCCATCTCTTGACTTCACCCGCATGATTAGATCTCAGGCATTCATCTCCTATTAACCTCATTCGTCCATCCACTCCCCTAATCCCTCGCGATAAGATCTCCACTATTCATCCTGTTAGTTAACCATGTTTGCCCATCTATCTACGTAACCTCCTGCGATCCAATCTCCGCCGTTCATTTTCCTTTCACCTGATTGATCCAACGGTTCTTATGCATTGTTCCTCCCTCACGTCCTCCTTTCACTAATTTCGTCCTCTAACTGCTCTTCTGCTTGAAAGTCGAGTTATTTTAGTTCTTTTCTTACACCTTAGTCTAGTTTTGATGCTCTTTACTTCTGCAACTTAGATAACAACATTAGATTAGTGTTAATTTAGCAATTTTGCTTAGCAAAGCTGTTTAGATGGTTAGTTAGTTTATGGTATGGTTTAGCATTTCATGTTGTTTTTTTCAATACTGTAGTAGAAATAGCTCTCCCTTGGGATAGATTTGCTCCTATTCCATCAAAGAGTTAAGCGTCTTCTGACCCTATAAAATCTTGGCTTGGAACCCCTGGGGTCTCTTGCTGGATGAGCAGTGACAATAGGTAATACCTTCACTTCTACTTGTGCATATAACACTGTCACCTCCAAGTTTGTATGAACCCTGGGTTGATAAGTAAAGATGGTAGATTTGGGAGTTGCAACATTATTGTTGCAATACCTAGGCTCATCAACAGCCTGAGCTTGTCAGTGAAATAAACTTAAATAAAAAAAGAGTACTATGTGTGCCTCTCTTAATCTAGTTCCTAAATAGCAACAAAACCCTCCATGAAACCTCGAAATCAAACCAGAACAGTCTCTAGGGTCTCTGCACCAACCTGTAAAATGACGAAAGGCAGTAAGCCTTAAGAATATATTGACACAGGTCCAAACTCGAGGTCCTTGTATGACTCTTACCTGTCACTAGAACACCTGGCATTAGTACAAGTAATACCGTCGATAACCCCTCTGTTATATTATTATCTTCTTAGGCGGGATAGGGTTCTTACCTGAATTTGAGACTCTCGCTTGCAGAAACCATAAACTGTACAAAGACATGGATGAACGGTTAGTAGCGAATCCGTAAGCAGAGATAAACTTGCATATCAAAAACAATAGTGAGATTATAATCAAAAGCATCACAATAAGTCATAGTCTTGTCATATGTTACCTTGGTCCAACGTTTCAGAGTTCTGACCACTCTTCGCCATCTCTGCAACCAAGCGAGCCATGCCTGTAGACCAATGTCAGGCTTTAGAATAGGTTTGCAGATGAAAACCCTGCAACGGTGGCTAAACCCTCAAGAATGGGCAAACAAACCCTTAACCATAATATTTCTAATTAACTGTTCCAAAGGGTGTCATCTTCACTTTTTTTCTGAACTAGAGCACCCATGCGCATCGAGGAATATTGAAAAGAAATCCAACCACAACAGAGCAGAGTGGGATAACCAGGCGACCAATGACCCATCAGAACAACAAATGAGAGAGTGGTTAGGGAAATGGGCTCTAAACACGTCTCCGCCGTCAAATCTATAGCAGAAGATTGATGGTGTCGGAGCTAGCCATATGGTGGTGTCGGACATCAACACCTTGCCTTGATCCGGCAGTTTGCCATATGTGCTCATGCCAATGCAGCGAACCGTGCCATGGGTAGTTGTGTTCATTAAAGACATAGTATCCCCGAATAGCTCCACCCACCTGAACATTTAAGACTTATTCGCAATCATATACGATGGGCTTAATTACTCTCATAAATGTCATTGAACGCATAAATATCATTGAGCACATATGGGTGATGTGCTCAAGGCCTCTATGGGCCAATATTCATAATTTTATGATTAAAATGTATATCTGGTATATAGTTCAAAAAAATTTTTGTTTGGGACTATTTAAAATGGCGATGTAATTTATGCAATTATGTGAACTTTTTTATTTTGACGTTCCAAATGGTATCAGAGCTCACATTTGTACACTGGGCCTCCTTGGGAATAGACATGTATAGGAACTTAATTTTGCTTCAAATTCTTTTTTTTTCCCTCACTTATAGCTAAAAATATTTATGTGTGAAACTGTTAATAAGTAAGGATCACACCAACAACAGAGGTAGGGAAAAATGCAAGGGAGCCCTCGGCCAACCGGTTCACCTGGAACTACCTACGTAAATGCTAATCCTGACATATGGATACAGCTGGGCAAAGAATCATGACAAGCTAATGCAACATTATTAGAAACTTTTCAGCAGTTGCATGCTGAAATGATGAATTTAAGGTCAAATAATGAAAGATTACTTGAATAACATGAGAGGATACTAAGAAAATTGTCCAATAAACAGAATCAATGACATCCAGACCCAAATGTTGAGGACTAGGAAAAAACCCCAACAACACAACATGGAGAGGAAAACGTGGAATCCACTGAGAAACATGGGGAAGATGAGGAAGGGCACTCAGACATTGTATCTGAACAGGGAAAGACCAAAAAACAGAAAACTGAATTACAAGGTGAACTTAAAAAGATTAAGCTTTCTCTTTTTGAAGTAGAGTTGTAGGAAGCGGCAAAAGCTTGGCTCATTGACATGGGAAAATATTTCCAAATCTATGAGTACACAGATAAATTGAAAGAAAGACTAGCGGTTTATCAGTTAAGAGGAAAGGCCACCTTATGGTGGGAAGAAATCAAAACAGTAAGGAAAATCAAAGAAGATGAAGTTACCTGGCAGGTATTCAAAAAGCACTTCAAAGACAAGTATTTAGTGGAGTGATATTATGATGAGAAGGAAAAAGAATTCCATGAGTTAAGGTTGGGAACCTTAACCATGGATTAGTATGTGACACGCTTTACCTCTCTACTCCATTTTGTGCCTTACATGAAAGAAGAAAATGCCAAAATTCAATGCTTCATCAGCAGTTTGCCGAATTTTATGAAGGAGAAATTAGAGTTTGAGTACCCCAAGACAATGGATGACGTGGTGCGGAAAGCCTGTATCTTCTGTCAACAAATGAAACAAAAGAATGAAGGACGCTAGGGAAATTTAAACAAAAAAGGAAGAAGGCTACCTCCAAGTAAACAATCTAGCTTTGTAGGTAACAGAAATGTACAACAAAATCCCCTCAACAGATTTCCAACTAGGAATCAGCCTAAGATGGCTTATCTAGAAAACAAACATTTGGAAAGAGCTTCTAAATATGCAAATGAACCGCAACCCAAACCTCCATTGTAGTGCCGGGGATGCAGAGAATCACACTACTACAAATATTGTTCGCATAAAGCAAGAACAAAACAACTATCAAATATGCAAGAGGCATCCATGGTGGGAGACGTGCCAAGGAGCATGCCCATAATTAATGTTGCCCTGGATGATCATCAGGAAGAATTTCATCCCACCATGATTGAATGTGAAGGTATGATTGCTAAGAAACCTGTCTCTGTTTTATTTGACCCAGGCTATATCTTAAGTTACGTTAGTCCTAGGGTGTTAGATAAATGTCAATTACAGAGCAATAAATTTTCAAAACCATGGTTAGTCCAACTAGCCACGGGAACCAAGAGAAGGGTAACCACAAAGACAAAACATTGTCCCATTACAATTTCGGGACAACCTATTTACGTAGACCTTAATATACTACCTTTGGGTTCTTATGGCATACTAATCAGAATGGATTGGTTAGAAAGATGTTGGTCCTTAGTGGAATACAAAAAGAAAACTGTCAGTTTTATTGCTGAATCGGGCAAAAGGGAGGAACTCCAAGGCATTAAAATGAATACCAAGTTGCATCCAATTACAACTAACCAGCTAGGAAATTTTATTAGGAAAGGTTGCCAAATATATGTTGTTCAGGTGGGATTCACAAACACAAAAAACAAGATGACCTCTCTGGAAAATATTCTCATTATATAGGAATTTGTTGATCTGTTCCCAGAATCTATTCTGGGTTTACCACCCAAGCATGACATTGACTTCACTATTGAGCTAGTTCCGGGTGCAACCCCTATATCCAGAGCCCCTTATTGCATGAGTGTTCCTAAATTAACAGAACTTAAAATGCAACTTCAAGAACTGTTAGATAAAAAGTATATCCAACCTAGTGTGTCCCCTTGGGGAGCCCCCATTTTATTCGTATGGAAAAAGGATGGGACCCTGAGGTTATGCATTGATTATCGACAATTAAACAAATTAACCATCAATAACAAGTATCCATTTCCACGAATTGATGATCTCTTTGACAAAGTACAAGGAGCTAAGGTATTTTTGAAAATTGATTTGTGATTCGGATATCATCAAATAAGGATAAAAGAGGAGGATATTTACAAGACAACATTCCACAATTGCTACGGTCATTACGAGTTTGTGGTATTGCCGTTTGGCCTTACTAATGCCCCTGCCACATTCATGAGTTTGATGCATGGTATTTTCCATCCCTACCTTGACAAATTTGTGTTGATTTTCATAGATGATATCTTAATATATTCTAAGAACCAAGAGGAGTATAAAGAACATCTGAAAATAGTATTGCAAACATTAAGGGAAAATCAGTTTTATGCCAAATTCAACAAATGTGACTTTTTCAAGGATCTGATCCAGTACTTGGGTCATGTTATCTCAACAGATGGCATTGTTGTTGATCCTGAAAAAATCAAAACAATCATGGAATGGACAACCCTAAAGAATGTCACTGATATCTGATCATTCTTGGGCTTAGCTCGGTACTACCGTAAATTTATTGAGTGATTTTAAAAAATTGCCTTTCCCATGACCTCCTTATAGAAAAAGGGGCACGATTTCCACAGGACAGCGGAGTGTCAGGAAAGTTTTGAAAGGCTAAAACATCTACTCACCACTGCTCTAGTATTAAAAGTGGCAGATCCGAAAAAGTCCTTCATGGTTTGCACAGATGCAAGCAAGGAAGGCGTTGGTGGGGTGCTAACACAAGAAAGAAGGGTTATTGCTTACAAATCTAGAAAATTGAAGGAATATGAACAATGATATTCAGCCTATGATTTGGAATTGACAGCAGTGGTGCATGCACTTAAAATGTGGAGACATTACCTGCTTGGGAAGAAATTTTTGTTGCTAACAAATCACAGTAGTCTTACAATTCTTTTAAACAATCCAGCTTGAATGCTCAACAGGCCAGATGGGTAGCCTTTCTGAGTGAATTCGATTTTGAAATGAAACATTTAAAAGGGAAGGAAAGTCATGTCACTGACGCATTAAGTGGAAAATTATATTGTATCTATGAGGTTCAGATGAGCCAAATAAGTTCAAATATTCTGGAAATCATAAAAGAAGCAGCTAACAAAGATATGGAGTATTCCTTCCTTTGGCAACAAGGAAAGAAGCTTTGCTGAAAAATGAGAAATCAGAATTTGAAATAAATTTCGATAATCTTCTTACATTTAAGAATAGAATTTATGTCCCTAACCAAAGTTCAGTTAGACATCTTGTGTTGGATGAGTTTCACAGGAAGCCTTGTGCGGGCATCCTGGTTATCAGAAAATGCTTTCAACCATCAAAAAAGGGTACTTTGGGCTGGATTGAGGAAGCATATTACAAAATATTTGTCTAAATGTTTGGAGTGTCAGCTGGTAAAGGAAGAACACTAGCGTCCCACTGGATTGTTGCAACCATTGCCCATTCAGGAATGGAAATGCAAAACTATATCCTTAGATTTCATTACCAGTTTACCATGTACAAGAAAGCAACATGACTCAATTATGGTGGTAGTTGATAAATTGAGTAAAACAACTCACTTTATACTGGTGAAGTCCACATACAAAACTATGGAAATTGAGGAATGTTTGGAGTGTCAGCTGGTAAAGGAAGAACACTAGCGTCCCACTGGATTGTTGCAACCATTGCCCATTCAGGAATGGAAATGCAAAACTATATCCTTAGATTTCATTACCAGTTTACCATGTACAAGAAAGCAACATGACTCAATTATGGTGGTAGTTGATAAATTGAGTAAAACAACTCACTTTATACTGGTGAAGTCCACATACAAAACTATGGAAATTGAGGACATATTTATGAAGGAAATTTTTCGATTACATGGGATACCCAAGGTAGTGATTTCAGATAGGGACGTGAAATTCACATCCACCTTTTGGAAAACTCTCTTTTTGGGTTTAGGTACTCAGATCCAATTTAGTACCGCCTACCATTCCCAAACGGATGGACAGACTGAAAGAGTAAACTAGGTGTTGGAGGACATGCTACGCATGTTTGTGATGTAGCAACCACAAAAGTGGGAGGATTACCTCCATTAAGTAGAGTTTGCATATAACAATGGACACCACGAATTGCTAGGAATGAGCCCTTTCAAGGCGTTATATGGGAGAAAGTGCAGAATGCCTATAGATTGGAATAGTCCAGTTAATAAGTTTGCACTGGATCTTGACATGCTAGCAGAAATGGAGGAGACTGTGAGGAAAATTTGACAAAATTTGAGGGCATCCCAAGATAGGTAGAAAATGAATGCAGATAAAAAGAGGACCTATAGGGAATTTCAACCAGGAGAACATGTTTATTTAAGAGTGAAGCCCCAGAAAAGTTCATTACAATGGCAGGATTGCGCAAAATTAGCACCCCAATATTGTGGCCCTTTTCAAGTTCTGGAATGAATTGGACCAGTGGCATATAAGCTTGTGCTACCAAGCCACATTCGGGTCCACAATGTATTCTTGATCAGAGAGAAACTAACTTGCGGAAGTAAATCATTACCTAGGTTAAAGTGCAATGGAAGCACTTTGGCTCGGAAGAGGCTACCCGGGAAGAGGAGGAATTCGAAAGGCTTATTCGGAACTATTTTATGAAGAAAGAGAGAACACCAAGGATGGTGCTCCTCATATGAGGGGGAGATGTAACACCCCAAAAATGACATTTTAAAATTGCTAAGAACTACTAGGTAACTCTTCAATAGATGTTTAATTTAATTTTAAGTGTTTTGATGTTAGACATTAAATGATTGAGGCTAGCATGCCAAGAAACATTTACTATGGTTAGTTTGTGGTTACCTAAATTATTGGTAACTTTACTTTAATAGAATGACACTGTTTTGTTTTAGTTAAGAAATGGTTATCAAGAAACAGTGAGCAGTTAGCCCTCTACTTGAAGAGGAAAATATAGAGAGGGAAGGAGCACAAAAAATCCCATCCTAGAGCTGGTGAAATAAACCAGTTGGAGGGTTGCTCCATACAGTCGAACAAAGAGTACTGAGATGGAGGCTGGACAGGAGTCCCGAGGCCCATAATACTGACTGTAACTGGATATAATCCAGTATTGAAGGTAGAAATTGCGGCCCATAATACTGACTGTAACTGGATATAATCCAGTATTGAAGGTAGAAATTTCCAGACTTGTGGCTGGGAGGAGAGACTTTTTAAAATGTGTTATTAATACTGTAGAAATTGCCAGACTCGTCGCTAGGAGGAGAGACTTTTTAAAATGTGTTATTATTTCTTTCTGGTTGTTTACAGGATAACAAGTAAGTAAGATGAGGAACTACCAAGACT
>APFE030283878.1:45112-99424 GCA_000404065.3 Pinus taeda | reverse complement strand
TTTTGGAATGTGAAGGGTTTTTCCATTGTTTCTCAACAATAAATAGGCCTTCGAGCCTCATTGTAACACAATTCGGAATAGTTCAGAGGCATGTAGCCACACATCTCTTCTCAGAGATAAGCTACCATCGCCCTAGCTAGTTTAATTCTATTTCCGGTTGTAAGCATATTTCAGTATTTTCCATTAATGAAATGAAGTCTTATTTCCGCTGCATCTTTGTGTATATGGTTATCTCTGTATTTTATTGCGTTCCTATTTTGGGGCCCTAAACGACTTTTTTTGGGGAATCCGGGGGCAACATGGATCCATGGAATGGACCGATGTTGCCCATTCCAACAATGATAGTGCTCGAATAGATCTTTCTAAGGAGCTATTGTACGCGTCAAACGGAGATCATATGCCAAAGATACGACCCCGGGAAATTGATGTACCAATTTACCCAAAAGAGGGCCCACAATTTGGCGTTTCATCTTCTAGGGTTTTGGAATGTGAAGGGTTTTTCCATTGTTTCTCAACAATAAATAGGCCTTCGAGCCTCATTGTAACACAATTCGGAATAGTTCAGAGGCATGTAGCCACACATCTCTTCTCAGAGATAAGCTACCATCGCCCTAGCTAGTTTAATTCTATTTCCGGTTGTAAGCATATTTCAGTATTTTCCATTAATGAAATGAAGTCTTATTTCCGCTGCATCTTTGTGTATATGGTTATCTCTGTATTTTATTGCGTTCCTATTTTGGGGCCCTAAACGACTTTTTTTGGGGAATCCGGGGGCAACATGGATCCATGGAATGGACCGATGTTGCCCATTCCAACAATGATAGTGCTCGAATAGATCTTTCTAAGGAGCTATTGTACGCGTCAAACGGAGATCATATGCCAAAGATACGACCCCGGGAAATTGATGTACCAATTTACCCAAAAGAGGGCCCACAATTTGGCGTTTCATCTTCTAGGGTTAGGTTTTGGAATGTGAAGGGTTTTTCATTGTTTCTCAACAATAAATAGGCCTTCGAGCCTCATTGTAACACAGTTCGGAATAGTTCAGAGGCATGTAGCCACACATCTCTTCTCAAAGATAAGCTACCATCGCCCTAGCTGGTTTATTTCTATTTCCGGTTGTAAGCATATTTCAGTATTTTCCATTAATGAAATGAAGTCTTATTTCTGCTGCATCTTTGTGTATATGGTTATCTCTGTATTTTATTGCGTTCCTGTTTAAATCCGGATCACCTCGCTCCTCAAATAACAAAATAAAAACTCTCGAGGATATGTGGGAGGAAACAAGGTGAAGAGTCCTTTGCTCATACAATGAGGAGTTATATATAAACAAGGGGAATAATTGACCTTTGTGACTCTTCGACTTCCCTCATAACTATTTGACTTCCTACGAATTTTCAACTGACGTGACTCTTCAACTTCATATGTGAGTCTCTTGGACTTTCACATTACATTACATTTGATTACAACAAGCATGGTCCATAGTAGTGATGTGGCCAAGACAACTCATGACACAACTCAACATGACATTGTTGACATGTATTAGGTGACTATGGTGTCTGTGCCAAGCTGCTAAGTGATGGGTTTCTCTCGGTGTAACATGTCTTCATCTCTGAATGGCAAAGTGCACGGGGTCTTAGATGGTCTTGGTCTTGCTTGATGGTGCATGTGTATGTGTGCCTTTTGCTTGTTGCTCGATGTGCTTCGTGCATTCATTAAACTACGAGGAAGTCTTCTACATTACACCCATGCTTCATCCCATTCGTCATCATGCCATGTTTTATTAATGTACCTGTTACTGCAATCACTCATGACGAGACGACATCAAATCCAAAATCTCCTAGTCTAACATGATACATTGTTTTTCGTTCTGGTGCAGTTGACTAGGAGAGGGACAAGAAACTGAAACTGCACAAAGGACAGCTCAGGCTGAGATGCGAGGCTTTGGAGAACTCACAGGAAAAACTAGGCAGATGTCACTAGGAGGTAGATTTGCGCAATCTGGGACAGCAGCGACAGTGGCAAGGTAAAACCCAGCTAGGAGGCAGAATTGTGCAATTTACGGGAGGAAGACAAGGCAGGGTGTCGGGGAACTGCTGGGAAATTCTACGCAGTTTTCAAGATGAGGACTAGGTAGGTCATTCGGGAGACCAATTGAGAATCTATAGAGTTTCTCCGAGGAAGACAGAGTGGGCAGCAGGAGGCAATGGCAAAGATTTCTACGCAATTTTGTAGAGTAGGGATTAATCAGGTTGCAGGGAGTTACTGGTCCGAACTACACATTTCTAAGAGATAGTGTCAGGCAGTTAGTTCTGAACAGTTTCTGGGATGAGTGCAGAGAGAGGTAGTAGAAAGGTTGCCAGTAAAAACTACGCAATTTCTAGAGGGAGAGCAAAGCAAGCCAAGATGGGGCCTATTAGTCAAATCTACAAAATTCTCATGAACAGTGCAGTGACAGATAGCAGAGACCTGACTCACAAGCTCTATGCAATTTTTGTAGATAGTGCAGGGCAGGCAGTTGGGAAACTTCTGTGCAATTTTGGGGAGCAGTGCAGCTCCGGGTGACAGTATAGTTCATATTTTCAGGAAGACTAGAGAGAGGCTGAATGGGTGATGTTGCAGGAAGCATGGAGAGGATCAAACTTGGGGACAGCGTCTACATAGTTCTAGGAGATAGTCAGCTGGCTCACTTCCAAGATTGTGCAGTGCAAGCTGCCCAAGAGAACATCCTCAAGCTCTACGCAGTTCTGGGCAGCAAAGCAGGGTCATTGAGACGGGGTCTAGTTAAAGGGGGGTTGTCAGGTCGACAAATTTTCAAGAAAAATGACTTAGTGTGAAAGCAAGTGAACTTGTGCATACATGACATTGTGATCACACATTTAGCACGACTCGATGAAAAGACACCTCAAACCAACAAAATAAAGATGTGCTCAGTGACTGCATTAAAGGTTAAGAGCAACAAGTGTGACACTTGAGATAGATCTTTGAACCACTGTGACGACACTTGTGCGACAGTGTTTACAACTTTGTGAGTGAGTACGACCGATGTTCACAGGGAATAAATAACTCATACACACAATGACAAACCTTCAAAATTGCCAGAACAAACTTGCAAGAATGACATATCAATCAACATGCCAAAAGACGACTGGTGGTCAATCAAGCAAAAAGGGTGTAAAGACTCGACAAGAGTTCATGGGATGAGCCGGAGTGTTTGCACAGCCATCAAGGGGGAAAAACCAAGGAAGGCTCTGAAATTTGGATGCAAGCCAAAATTTTGGAGGGTGTTGCAGCCGCTACAACAGAATGTGAGTAATAATGATTAGGATGATGTGTTTAGGATGGGATGAAATGTATATACATACGAACTTGGGATCTAAATGTACATGTAGGGGGTGTACATATAAACAGAATTTGATGAAATAGGGTATATGAATGGGGAAATGTATGGTAGGGACATATGAATATAAATATGAGTTATATATAGTTGAATGACTGAATGAATCATAGTCCACAATCAACAAAACCTTTAAACTGAAGCAAACTTATTTTTAATGGTTATGACCAGTGAATACTGACACATAACCCTTTGAACCCTAACTCAACTTTATAAACAAATGACCTCCTGACTTTTCCCATTGACCAAGACTCTTTCAAACTTTGTTTTATTGTGCATGAACCTTTGATGAGCCTTAGTACTGCAACTACCAAAGATACCAAGTTTACTTTATCAACCCGGGGTTTCATACAAACTTAGAGGTGACAATGTTATATAGATAGTAGATTCATCATTCTACTCATGCCACCCTAAATGGGTCACTTGATCATTAGGGTTCCATACCATCCTTCTACTAAACTGAAAGGAGTCTAACTACTGAAAGTGTAATGTAAAGGCTAGTCCTAGTGCAGAGAAGGTAAATGTTTTTCAACTCAATGAAAGGTGCCAACTTTTAAGTGTGATGAAATTACACAAATCTTATGCTAATTTGCGAAAAGGAAACTATGCTAATTTGCACTCAATAATCTAGCTATTACAGTTGCTTCAAAACAAAAAATTATTCTACCATTTCATAATTCAAGGATGCATGCATTTACTATCTAATTCACACTTGCAGAGTAAATAAAGTTCTAATTGGTAAATTTGGAAACAAAAGGACTAATGTTATCTAATCTTACAAGAGTGAAAAAGGAGTGAAAGGATTGGCCTAGGTGGTACTTCTGGTCATGGATTACTACAGGATGTTATATACTGCTACATGATGTCCTAAAATGTTACAGGAAGTTTGCTGAGAGAGTTTGGAGGGTAATAATGGTGAGACGAAGTGTTGGAAGGATGTATGAAACTATGGAAAGTGTGGGTAAGGTGATCATCGCCCTTAGCCAAGCGCGGTACTTCAAGAAGGTCGTATTTGGGCTAAGATGGCCCGCCAACGGTGACCTAAAAAAACAAAGGTTTAGAACATGGGATGGTAAGCATCAACAGAAGGTGGAGAATACCTAAATAGAGTTGGTGAAAGGAATAATTTCCTACATATCAACACCCTTGCAATAACACATGCACTTGTTTCTCTTTTCATTTGCAAATTATTACATGTCAATGTGGAAAAGATGAATTTAATTTGGAAAATTTGATCTAACTACTGCTAAGAACTTGATCTATAGACTGAACTACCTTCTACACTACAACAATCATGAGAAGCAAAATAAAAAATGTAAATCTTTCCAAGAAATCATAAACAACTATCTAACTAATTCTAAAACTTGATCTATACAATGAAAAGAAAATCACACTGTGTTTTTGGGTTATGACAGTGGGGTCCTCTAATCATGATCCCATGAGGGAGATGAGCTAGGGGTCATTATCACAAGATTTTCAATGTATTTTACTATATTGAACTACAACAACTACTTTACCCTATAAGCTAATGGAAGCTTGAATAAAAAACAACTTAATCAATCTTCTAAGATTAAAAGAAACATGAAGAAATTGTAGCAACTAACCAACATTCTAGACTAAGAATATAGATATAAGAGAGGAAATTCTGCTGCTAGGGTTGGCCCCTAACCCAAGAGCTTCAACCCTCTGAGTCAACTCAGTGCTGGATCAAAATAGAATTTCTCATTATCATTCAAAAGTGTCAAATACATGAAAATAACAGTCAAATTTGCCTCAGCTTAATGGCCTCTTGGCTACAATAAAACTTTGAATCGTAATGAGTCCCTTAGCTTGATTATTTATAAAAAAAAATGGAGCTACCAACATCTTCCTAGAAAATAGGGATATTTGCTTCCCTAACTCAAGAATAGGTGAATCTAACTCTTCCTTGATTTGCATTGGCTCGACTGCCAATAAACTCGTCCTGCTTGGCTGCCAATGACACTAAATTGATGAGATAGAGTGGGGGATCTTCAACTGATTTCAGGAATTATGGAGGTGGACCATATCCTAGAATCTCTCTTGCTTGTCTACTCTGAGTTCCTGCACTCAAATCATCTCAAAAGTGCTCCAATTCCTGCATTTAACACACATTAGGCCACATGACATAGTAACACATCTTTACTCCTCACACTAAGCACAATATAACAAAATTTGTAGATAAAGGTGAGAAAAAAGATAAATTAATAAGTTGGAGGATGGCATTGTGACCCGTATAATATACCTATTGATGAGCCTCTTCATCATTCCCTACTGAAATTGTTGCTCATCCTCTGAGCAACCTAGTCATCTATGCCCATGTGCTTCATGGCCCTTGTGGCCTCTCTAACATCCCAAGCTTTTGTAGATGGTGTCTCTTCCTAAGGACAGAAGCTTGCATTTTTCTCTATGTCTTACCATTGCTTCATTTCCTTTCCTTCCTTCCTTCCCTCCTATAAACCCAACAGCAAAGGTGGACTGAGCTTAAGTCCAATTAGTTGATCTTCAGTCTTTACATGGACTTCTTGTATAGAGGTGTTCTATCCAATGCATTTCTCAATCTCTCAAGGGCATGATACTCCTTGATTTGGAGACTGTGTAGCAGGGTATTCCATCTTCTCTGCCATGTTGTTGGCTCTCTCCCCCCAAAAGTATTAGAGTATCCTCAAAGTGGGAGATGGCCTACTCTTGGGTGGAAAGGTATCTAGGTGCAAGCTTAGCATCATTCGAAATGATTTTGTGATTATTGATTCCATCCGTGGAACTTATCTTCTCTACCCTAATGTAGAGGGGTTATTTTTCTTATTTTGTCAATACTCTATTCAACTCCTCATCCCTAGCCTCCTCGTGACTCATACAATATGCAAGAGCCATCAGCTACAAGTCTCCCAACTTTGCATTGGGATACCAAACATTCATGTGAGTTAAGGTGAGGTTGTGCAAGTAGAATTCAGCTAATTTGGCTTTGTCTTCCATGCTACTCTTGTCACACAACTCAATGAACTACCTATAGTATTGGAATGGCATGGACCCATGTTGTGCTAATGTCTTTATCTAGAACTGCATCCATTGGTATTTGAGTAAAAGGGCATAGGATTTGGGTGGCAGACTACATTGAAGTGATTCCATGGAGACGCTTCCCATTGTGGCCAATTGGGTCTCCTTCTCTTCCAGTTTCTTCCTCAACCATGTGTTTTCTACTTGTAGATGTGTTCTCATTGTGTACTCTCTATACATTAAGTCACTCAAATCCTTGCCCATTTCTAGGAGCTTTTCTTCCATTAGGCCCACATCTTCCACTTTCTTGGATTTGGAAATTTTCATCCATCTATGTGTCCTTCCTCTTTCTGCCTCAAGTTGAAAGAAGAGAGGGACTGAAAATTTCCGTGGGATCACTCTTCCTCCTTCAACGAACTTGTAGTAGGATCTCAAATTGGGCTATGGACTAAGCTTATGTAGCTCTGGAAAGTCTCTCCTAAATGTTCTTGGAGAATTTTCCACCTCTTGTAAATTTTGTGTTGCCTCTTTGCCCTCTTTTTTCCCCTTCTGCTCTGCCTGTAGCAATGTTTGTGTTTCCTGTAGCAAGATTTATGTTTCCTGTAGTAGGACTTTTCCCTTTCATTGGTGTGTGATAAGTGCCTTGGGCGACTTATAGGAGGTTTCCCTAGTGACAGGATTTCTTACATAGGTGATGGGAGTCTTTGAGATGGCTCCAGGAGATGTGACTTTATCCACTTTCATTTCAATGGGTTCTAGCTCCTCTATTTTACTTAGTGATTCTTCGATTATAATAGGGGTGTTTGTGGGCTTTTGAGGCTTCCCCTCTTTAATCTTACTGCTTTTCCTTGTTTTGAAGTAGAGGGGAGTTTGCCTCTGCCTTTTATTCTTAATTTTAATTTGTGTGCCCAAGGTAACTAGGACAACAGCTGCCTCCTTTTCAAGGTTTTCAGGAGACAGAATTTTCTACTTTGGGGGTACCTCCTTTTCTCTAGGTGCAATGGTTTTCTCTGGGCTTGGTTCTTCATGTTGCTTCTCCTCTTCTTATTCCTTTTTTTCTTCCTCCACGACTTCCTTTTAATGCGATTCTTCCTTTGTTTTCTCTGCTCTACCTCTTCTTCCTCTTCTACTTCTTCTACTTCTACCTCTTCCCATTTTTCTTCTTCTTCTTCCTCTCCTTCCTCTTTTGCCTCTGCTTCTTCTCCTTTAGCACTAGAGGCTAGGATCTCACCAAGTCTAAGGACTTGAGTGTCAAGGAAGGCTTCTCTGTCCATATCTTTGAATGTGGACCAGAGGACAAGAACTATTAATCTATTCAGAGCATCTTTAACTATTAGTTTGATTAGGCCATGGTGTGCTAAGTGTTGTTGCTTGCCCTCTTTCACCTTCTAGCTCATGCCCATGATGGACTGTAGGAGGAAATAAGGCACACTGAGTCTTTGGGCTATGGGAAATATTGCTTGAAATCTCAGTTCATGGAGCAGTCTGAACTGGTAGCCATAAACTAAACTCAGTCTTCCTTCACAAGAGATGAACTTAAGGATATGGTAGGGATAGGGGAGGCTCTCTCTTCTGACTCCAATTCTATCTTAAATTGGTGTCTCATCATCAGTGAAGAAATTATTCTTAGCAAGGGCACTGTTGGACTTGTCTTCTTTCCTCCACTAGACCCCTAGGGGAAGTGTTGTCACCCTGCTAATCAGCTCAGGATTGATGGTAATGGATAATCCCCTCACCATAATGGTAGCACTGGTTCTGGCCTGAGGGTTTAGGGCCATGGCAAACTCATGAGTGATATCATCATCATATCCTTTTAGCAGCTCAAAGAAACCTAACGATTGATTCCTCCTTAAAAAGTCTACTACAAGGGCATGAAGGTGAATTCTCTTAGTATCTATAGGCTCTCTCCTATTGAATCCCCCTCCCATCTTCTTCTATGTTTTTAACTAGATGTAGGAGGGTTTATTCTTGTGATAGCTCCAATGTGAATTCAAAGGGAACAGAGGGGTAGAACCTCTAGTTGATGACAATTATGTATATCCCTTATATTTTATAGACAAAAAACTCTTTTAATCCACAAGACGATTGTAATTACTAAGAGAGCTCAACGTGAACCAACATGTAAACCGTGGATAGGAGAATGAGAGGGGCCTCTTACTTTTCACTATAAGGCCTAATGTAATGATAATTGAAGACAAAATCGACCCTAGGCATTGTTCTTACACCCTTGGAGGCTTCCTGTAGCAATTTATGTGCTTCATGTAGCTTCTTGTAGCCTTCTTCACTTCCTATAGTTGTTTCATGTAGCCTCCTACACTTCTTGTAGTTGTTTCCTGTAGGAATGATAGAGTAGAGTTTGACTCTCTTTATAGCTTCCATGCTCGACCCTACCTTAACTAATTTTTAAATGAGAGAAAAGGAAAGAAAGTGTGAGGTTTTATGTTAATTGTGGCTAGGGCTAGGACTGTTGTGATGGTTGGTAGTAGTACGGGTTTTCCTCATTTGGACCATTGGCCCACTTGGAATGGTTATTCTCTCGTCCCTCGTAATCAACACCCACTACTTCTTAACTAATTTTGACTTCACTCTTAACTAATTTTGACTGATATGACACACCTATGTTACATGATAGATCTCTTTTTGTTCACTAGCTGAGGGTGGCCAAGTTAACTAGCCACCTCCAAGTTATAAAAAAGACATATCCTCGACACTCATATATTTTTCATTATTTTACACCTAGGAGGAGCTTAGAGGTTACCATACCTGTGCCTACCTTGTGCTCGATCGATGCATGTTGGAGTGCTGGACCTCTTGTGCCACTGCTCAGGGAGTTACCTTGTTGTCTTTTTTTCCGGTGTATACCTTTTGTGCTCCTGTGTATTTGACTGTTGGAGTTGCTCATGTGTGCAGGTGCTTTGCTGATATCCTAGGTTTTTTTGATACTGCAGTGGAGTCCTTGTTGGAAATGAAAGGTGATTCAGGATGATGGTACCATCCCCTTAATTTTGATGGGAAGAAAATAACTAGGTTCAGGCTTATTGCAATAGTGGCACAAGCTGCTACAACAGATCTTGTAGCATCCCTTTTTTTCTTCTTTTTCAAGGGCTTTAACTTCATAGTAGTAGTGAGGAGTGTAGGGGTTAAAGGATGATGTTAGAGCCCTAATGGAGTAGAGAAGGGACGTGGAAATAAAGGAAATGTCCTCTATGTTTTTTTCTATGAGACATGGGTTAGGGTTGGTGAGTGATTCGATGAAAGTGTGAGGGCTCTAATTAGCCTTGTATAGGCCATGTATGATGATTTTCCAATCAAATCACTAGGGATGCATGGAGGATGTGTGAGTGATTTGATGAAAGTGTGAGGGCTCTAATTAGCCTTGTATAGGCCATATATGATGATTTTCCAATCAAAACCTTTTTCCTCTAGAATTTCAGGACATCTTGTAGTGCTACAGGATCTTCCTGTAGCAATTATAGGACATCCTGTAGAAAACTAGAGAGGGCCTAAAAATGGATTTTTGAGCCCTGAGGATGGGTGAGAGTGGTAAGGACATGGTTGAAATTGATGGTATGCAGTGGATGGAGGAAAAAAATGAAAGGGAACTTGAGCATGTTGTCCCTGGAGCTCTACAAATTGCCATTGTCCTCAAAACATTCAAAATGACAGAAATTATTAATGGACGCATTGTATATCCCTATAATGGCATTCTTCTTTTTTTTCTTTTCTCTATTTTTTACTTTTTTCTTTTTTTTAGGGACACATGATGCCTCAAGGCAAGTTTTCAACCTGCATGTCTGCCCTGGGTGCCTCAAGGGAGGTTTTCACCCAGGGATCTTTTATTTTTCTCTTTTTTTCTTTTTTCATTCATGGGCTACCTCAAGGAGGTTTTCAACCCAAGAGTTGGCCTCAGATGCCTCATGGAGGTTTTCATCCAGGTCTCTTAATGTTTTTCTTCCTTATTTTTTTTCACAAACAAAAACAATATTTAGGGATGCTATGACTTGGAAGTTAGGACACTTCCAATCACATTCACCTCTTGGCTGATGGTGTTGATGAAATCTTCCCTGGATAGAGGATTTCTATAAACCTTCAATCTATAGCGATTGACAAGAAAGGGAATCCCTTCGTCATCAATGGTATTGATTTGAACAACTCCATTGTCGTGGCATTTCTCTATAAGGTATGGGCCTAACCACCTTGTCATCAATTTTCCTTTGAAGTCCTTAAACCTATAGTCATATAGTAGAGCTCAATTCCCTTCTTGAAAAACCTTGTCCTTGATGTTCCTATTGTGCCAGACCTTCCTCTGTAATTTGACAACTTCAGTGTGTAGGAGGACCTGCATTTTGAATTCATTCAAACCATTTAACTTGAGCAGGCCTCTCTTGTTGTGCCTTTGTAACATCTAAATCCAATTGTGGTGCCATTCTCAAATTATTGTACTCAAAATCAATGGAGAGCAGAACCTTCTTTCCATAAAATAATTAATAAGGGGTGAAAGCAGTAGTTGTCTTCCAAGTTGTATTATACGTCCAAGTGGCCTCCACTAATCTCTCTAACTAATCCTTTCTGCTGCTAGTCACAACCTTGGTGAGGATGGGTTCTAGTGCCCTATTGGTGACCTCTACTTGTCCATTGGCCCGAGGATGATAGGCGGTGGATTTTTTGTGCTTGATATCATGTTGCCTTAACAAATTCTTGATCAGATGTGATGTGAATTGAGCTCCTTGCTCAGTGACTAGCTCTCTCGGGTACCCGAATTTTTAGAACACATTCTCCCTTAAGAACTTAGCCACTTTCTCCAATGTTTCTATCTTGATAGCCTTTGTCTTAGCCCACTTTGCCAAATAATCAATGCATACAACGTTTTACTTTTCTTGCCCTTATGGTGGATCAATTGGCCCAATGAAATCCATGCCCCACTTGTCAAATGGCTCTAGAGCCATCTGAGGTTGCAAGGAGATTTAATCCTTGGGAGTAGGTTTCCCCATCCTCTAATAATGATCACATCGACTAGTGTATCTTCTTGCATCTTGGTGGAGAGTGAGCCAATAGTAGCCAGCTTGTAGAACCTTGAAAGATGTCCTCTTGGCAGCAAAGTAACCTCCACAAGGCCCATCATGACAAACTAAGAGGATGTCAAAAGACTTCCTCTTCCCTGATACATCTCCAAAAGATTTGATCTAGTCCGAGCTTAAAGAGATTCCCCCCAATCCAAGTGAAAGGGGCACTCTTCCTTACAATTGTGCTCTTCTCCCTGGATGACAGATTTGGAGGAAACTCTACAGCAACTAGGTAGTAAGCTATGTCAGCAAACCATGGAGAGAGAACTGAATTAGAAAATAAGTGTTGAGTTGGAAGTTGATCATCAACCATACCTTCCTCACCTACATGCAAATCAAGTCTAGACAAAAAATCTACAACTACATTTTCTTTACTTGGCTTGTCATTGATAGCTAAATCAAATCGTTGTAACAGAAGCAACCATCTAATAATTCTATTGTTCACATCAATCTTGTTCATTAAGTACTTGATAGATGCATGGTCAGTATGCACAAAGGTTTGATATTTGGTGATGTAGTGTTTGAACTTGTTCAAAGAGTGGACAATAGCTAGGAGTTCCTTCTCAGTTACAGTGTAATTCAATTCAGCCTTAGACATATTTTTGCTAATGAAGTAAATGGCATAAAGAAACTTGTCATCTATCTGACCTAGAGTTTCTCCTACATCTTTTTCATATGCATCAACATGGATGTGGAAACGAAGAGCCCAATGTGGGCCTCTAATAATGGATGTAGTAGTTAATTTGTCTTTCAAGATCTCTAGGGCCTATTGGCAACTATCTAACCAATAGAATTCAGAGTCCTTGGCCAACAATCCAAATGATGAGGCTACTTTGCTGAAGTCTTCCACAAACCTCATATAATATCTAGCTAAGCCCAAGAAGCTCCTAACATCCATCTGCTTTTGAGGAGTAGGGACCTGTTGACGGTGCTGGACCCGCCAACATGTCAGGGATCTCCCTGGTAAGAACTCCCAATTAGACCTGTTGTAACATGATTAGATTTGATCATTTAAATTTGTTAATATAATATGTTTTAATAGTTTAGAAATAATAAATGGGTCTGCAAGAGTAAATGCACCCTCAAAATGTAAATTTAAGTTTCATTAGCTGGTTGATTTAGTTAATCATGCATTTAAACATGATTAAATGATGTAATAAAGTAAATTCAAACATGGTTTACAAACATCTGAGATGAATTTTCAAAAAATAAAAGAGGTTTTGTTTATGCCTCCTCATGTACAAAAGCCTCTCTCCGTTTTCTAACAGATGTTATGGTTTGGGAGATACAAATGCATCTTTAAAGGAATATTTTCCATAAATTTTCAGTTTTAGTCACCTTTTTGCAGAGAAAATTGTGGATAATGATAAATGAATTATGGTAAAATTGAGGAGGTTTTTGTTCCTTAGATTCTAATATACAAAAAACTCTCTCAGTTTTGTAACAAAGGTTTTGATTTGGGAGATTCAGATGACTCTTTGCAGGCATGTTTTCACGGATTTTCCTATTTTTAGCCAGTATTTTAAAACACGGTTTCCGAGCAGGTGGAAATGAATTTTCAAAAACAGAAAGAGGTTTTTGTTAAAAACGCCATCACTTACAAAAACCTCTCTCATTTTTCTAAAATATCTTATGTTTTAGAAGAAATAAAGATATTATAGGACCCTATTTTTCAAAAACTCAAGAGGAAAAAGCTCAAAGACAGTTAGTGACTTGGAGGCCACCTCATCAAATATGAGTTGCAATTAAATTCGAATTTCTCTTCCTTATCAATAGAAATCCTCAAGGATAGTACAAGAACTCTTAAAATAGTTTTAGTTACCTTTATTTGTGTTCTGTTTTTGTAATACAGTTTTCAGATATTTGTAATAGCTCTTGATTTTTTATGAAGATATTTTGTGAGGAAATTGTATAAATACTTCTTTAATTGAAGTAATATGTGTTGGATTTTGATGCCAAGGCTCTTCACATTGTAATAGCTTATATTATAGGATTTCTAATGAAATCCTTCTGTTATAGGACAAATTGACCTCCTAATCAACTCAGAGGAGAAAGACAAGATGATTGAAAGAATGACCACAGTTGCAGGCCCAGAATCCACACTAACGCTCTCTGTACATTGACAACCTACTTTATAAAGCTTGTTTACAAGCATAAAGGAGCATTAGTCACCTGCTAACTCATGTTGTTAGACCAGGGGGGAGTGTTAGTGAACTTTAGTGATGCTCAAGTGGTTATGCCAACGAATCTGCCATAAAATATCTAGATATTATTTCCCTAAATTTGTGCAAGAAAAGCAGGGAAACTCCAAAAATCAAGAAATTTGGAGAAATTCTAGTCCAGAAATAGAGGCAAATGGGAAAAAGCTGGTAAAAGAGGCAGGTTCATGGTTTTTACCCAATTGAACTACAGGTGGAGTTGGGAAGCCCTAATTCGATTTCTCTTTAAGCAACGAGAGGGCCATTGCACAAGGGTCAGAGCATTTAGAAGGATAGTACATGGTGATGTTGTGATATTGTCATATTCTTGAAGGAGCTAGCTGAAAGAAGGAGAGAGAGAGAGGAAGAAGGGATAAGGAAGGCTGATACAATAAGGTTGTTGTAATCACTCTTCTGAATATAGGACTGCGGTTGTGTTCCACTACTCAAAATGTCGGTGATATTGTGCATTTATTTGTTCATTATGATGCTTGTTATGTTGAGTAGATTAGTCATACATTTATACATGTTTGTTACAGATTCTTACATTAATTGTCAGAAGTATATGATGTGATTGGTTTTCTTCATTCTTTTGTGTAGGAATCATCTTGGATCTGGTCAAGAGGAGTTCTTATTACCGCACGGAGATCCCCAAGCGAATCTAGAAAGAACCAAAGGTGATCCTTTCTCCATATCCTGTCAATATATGTTAGATAGATGAGCATGTGTGTAACAGGTACCTTTTGTAGATAACCTTATGGTCTATCGGAAGTCCCGAGAAGACTTTCAAGGGTAGTTTTCATCCCGTGCATTTTACCCCATAGCAGAACTGGCGACTCTGTTGGGGACTATACATTTACTTCCTGGATATCCAGACTCCTCTCAAATCTCTTCTCTCTTCTATGAGCTTCCCGCTTCTTCATATCCTTCTCGGATCCACCATCTAGCTTGTTGCATCCTACAAAGTTGCTTTCTCTTCAGAAACCGATCCCAAAAGCCCACTTTTTGAGCTCTTTCCCTCACTAACGCAGGTTGTTGGTCTAAACAAAGCTTTATAAAGCTCTTTGATTGTGCACAGGGAGCATTAGTGGCCAAACTAAATCTCTGTTTACACATAGACAGAGCGTTAGTGACCCATTTCCATGTTTTTCAAGAGATCTTGTGGACGAAAAGGGGGGGAACTTGTCCCAAGGGCTAAATTAGGATCTGCAACAATATCATGCTAACAAATTTGGTGTCTTAAATTTTATTTTTTAAGAAAATGCTTTAGTTTTTCTCTCATAAAAGAAATTTTTGTTGGAAGAAAAGCTGATAAACTGTATATCTCCTTCTGTTGAAATAGTTGTACGCTGCTTTGTTTTGGTCAATAGTTGTTAGGGAATATTGAGAAAAGGAACTTTTGGTTATGCAAAGTGTTGAATGACTTTAGATGCACTGGCGAATACATGAATATGTGAAATAATACATGTGTATAATAAGACTTGTTTGCATAAGAAATTGAAAAAAAAAATTCAAAGCATAGTTCTGCATGGTTTATCGAGTCGAGAGTCTCATAATATTCATACGTCAACACCCCCTCTAAAGACAAATAAGAAAGTACGCTAAAATTTACACTAAAATCAATCAGATACTCTTTTTTAGAGCAAACCAACATTAGATAGATTAGGACCTTGGGTTAAGAGAGTGAGTCAACTACCCAAGGTTGCAAATCAAACTAGTGTCGTTAAAGAGTGAAAAATCCTTCTGCACTCATATTACCAGGACCACTCCACTCACATTGGAGCGAAATACGAGACAACATAGCGAAATACGAGACGACATTAGATGGTAATCGAAGGTAGCTCGCCTTCTTTTACAACTCCTTTGGGAATTCTGTCTAATGGGGGTCCCATCGGGGATTTCGGAACTGAGTCGAGGACTCAGGTATCCTGCCCACACAGCGTGCTGTCTACGACTCTATCCCCCCTAGTAATTTCTATGATTTGAGGTATCTCTAGTGGCCAATACTTCTAGGTACTTACTTAAGGTGACTGGGACGGGTTGTCCTGGTACCTCAAACGGATGGACCTACTTTGTCTTCATTTTTTGGGAGGGTGCTCGTCTTCACGAGAGTACTTGGCCCCTCAATCTGAGGTTCGGGCAAAGCTCAAAAGTAACCGTAACCGTACATTTGGCCATCCTTCTCTATTACTTATTGAGAGACTAGGTTTCATCTCCAATAATCGATGTTTATCAGACAAGGTAATTTCACTTTGTTTGTTGATTGTCATTTTTAGTGTATTTTTTCTTTTTAGGTACCTGAGTGTTATCGTTTTTTAGACTTAAAGAATATCACCTTAAAATTTATCTGATAAGATGTACCAGTCATTGTAGCTACATTCGGCCCTCACCGTCAATCCAGACGGTTGTTAGGACTTCCTCCACTCACTGTGGACGATCTGTCGAGATCCACTGACTCGGATTCCTCATCTTCGAGGGATCGGTCTCCTAAATCACACAAGGGATTGTTCTAGATGACCGACGATTTTGATTTTCCAGAGGACTTCTTTACTGAAGGATTTATTCCTCATTTTAACACTCCTCTTACAAATCTGTCGGATCATTTTATTGTTCCCATCGTACCAGTACTTCACTCTTCACTGGGAGGAACTCTCCCATCTATTCAGTCGACACCTCAAGGGATGTGGAATTATAGAGACACTGTGAGTCCTCTACCACTTCCCCAGTCGACAGTCATCACAACATCGGCAATGTGGAACCCTGCAATCCCATTTGTCCCAGGTACTGCAACTTATATAACACCCTCTATCAGTGGAACCCAGTAGATGTTAGGTTCCACTCCTATGGTGCAGTAAAGCATACCTTCGACTAGTGCCACATGCAGTGCTCCATATAGCACTCAATGTGGCACTATGGGCGCGGTCCCAGTTTACCAAAATCAAGGTCGGCTGCTAATTTACAGTTATAACCCCCAGATTCAAACATCTGGGGCGGTTTCTAATATGCACATGGCAGCGGGGAATCTCACAGTCCCCCCATCGTTCTCAGGCATGCATGGCCAGTCGCTGATTGACATGAATTTTCCCTCTGTCAGTCAAAGCCATACGGTTAGTTCTGTGTCGGTTGGAAATCCATAAGGGATTCCCACCTAAACCATGGGGGCACCCTACTCACACGCTCATATGAGTCAAGGGGGCACCGCTTATACTGGGGGCAACTTCATACCCAGTATAAAAATCCTCATGGTAATCCACTTTACAACACCATACCGCAAAGCAACTGCTACACCATGGGGAACCAAATAATGGGAGGAGCGCATAGCTCCTCAAGTCATCTGTCATTGCAATGGTCCAAGTCAGGGGCACCCAAAAATTTGCCTTTTTTGGAAACATTGGATATCCCCAACTTACACAAGTTGACAAACGACCCCATCTACCAGAACCTACAATGGCCGCCAATCCCGCATAAAATACCGACGAACATTACTAAGTTCGATGGAAAACAAGGGGAGGATCTGGGCATTCATGTCACCACCTACCATCTATGGTGTGTTTCTAACTCTATGGTGGATGATAGTGTCCGGTTGCATCTTTTTCCCTGTACCCTCATTGGCAATGCTGCAAAGTGGTATATTGAGTTACCACATGCATCAATGAATACCTTTGACGCTTTAGTAATGGAGTTTCTAAAGCACTTTCAGTTACCTATTCATTATGAGATAGGGATGGAACTCCTCACTTCGTTTCATTAGGATACCTCCACCCACATCTCTGATCATATCCATGAATGGAAACGTAGGCAGAGGTTAGTCAAAGCCCCCATCCCTGATTTTCTCTTAACAGACTGGTTCTGTAAGTCGCTACTACCACAAATCGCTAGAGATGTCGCTCTAGGTGGTGCAGTCACAGAGGACCAATCCATACGTCATGCCAAGCATTTAGATTTGATCTATTCACAGTCTGGCACTCTCTACGACATTATCCCCTATGCTCCTAGTAACCCTAATCCTCCCACCACTCAACGCCTTGGAGCACATGCCGACAGGATCGTTGGCGCAACCTCCACGAGTGTTGTAAAACAACTCAATGGGTCCATTGCCAATTTGGTAGTGGACCCCTCTACCAAAACGAATGCTCTTCCTACTACTACGATTAACTTTGTGCAATCTACACAGAAATCCAATAGCAAGAACAAGAAGAAACAGAACAAGACCGCTCCTTCTAAGGAGCAGTCATCTAAGCAGCCCAACCTGAAATAGAAGGTCGTTGCGCCTACTGATGCGGAAAAGGATAAAGGCACCAACTATTCATGCAAACTCTGTCTTGAAGAACATGTAACCTGGCATTGTCCGTGTCTTTGAGAATGCATGAATTACCTTGCCAAGAAAGATTCTGGTAAAGCACATGTTGTCCTTAGAAATCCTTTTCCTAATCAACAGCAGCAAAATCTTGTTGCCAACCAACCGCAACCCATATCAAGGGGCAGCGACGGTTCACAACACCCTTCAGCTGGTGAAGGGAGTTCTGTCGTTTACACATTTGGAATGGTAGATCTCACCATAAGAGACAAATATTATGGAGCTCCTGTCGCTCCGGCAACAGAACCATCTGCAAGTCAAAACCCATCGCTGCCCAACGATTTGCGATTCGAAAGGCCTGTTGAGGAATTTGTAATCCAACTCCCCAAAGGGGCACTTCGACGCACAACACACAACACATCTACACGTGCTGCCCAACACTACAACATCATAGAGGATTTGGCGCAAGCGTCGTCGGCTATGTCGGCACTTGAAGTATTACAAACATGCCCCAGCCAAAGGAAAGCTTTGGTTTCAGCTATCGGGGGTATTGACCCTACGGATTCCATGCTTGCTATTTTTGACATGGACAAGTGTAAACCTCCCCTTCCTCACCAGCTTGCATTCCAAGTGCTTATCACCACGAAAGGTAAGGTATACACAGAACTGTCATCAACGAAGGTGCTTCAACCTGCATCATGTTGGCTCGCCTTGGGTTCCCCGACCCTCTGCCCACCGTCAAACTCCCTTAAAGCTTTCGACTGACACACCTTTGTCCCAAAAGGATACTTAACCAATTTTTCCATCACTTTGGCTAGGAAAACCGTAGCGGTGGACGTAGAAGTCGTAGACAGAAAACTCGACTATAATCTCTTGTTGGGTCGCAGTTGGACATATGCCATGACGGCCATAATATCTACTGTCTTTCACCTCATCCAATTTCCATTGGATGGAAAGGTTATTACAGTAGATCAGTTGTCTTTCTGCACCCCTGATTATTCACCATTACCAAGTGGCTCCATACCCCTAGTAGGAGGTGGAACTGACAATTACGTCAGTTTAGGTACCAGTCTACTGAAGGCTTCTTCCCTCATGGGTTGTTTCCCTCATCAGCTATTGAAGGTTTCACAATCGGTCAACATGCTTTCATCTTTTCCTCATGAACAGACCGATCCATGGATCCTACCAGCTCCTTCAGACATTGACACTTACAGAGAACGAATTCCGTTGTCACCTGCTGAATTGGCCTATGAAGCCATTCAAATTGCATCTAAATCTTCGGTCACTTTGGTTCCGGCCAATAGTACCAGTGCCCCTCCCATAACCGCTCCTTCTTTCGATCCACTCAATCAAGTCCTATCAGTGGGTGAAGCTATTAGAGAGATCAGGAGGTTAGAAGAGCGACCTTGGGAGGATTCACACTATCATGTTTCGATATCTGATTCGAACATGATGCCTCTTCAAATCCTGTCACCTGATGCACATGAAATTGTTTCCTCACCATATACAACTATCCAACTTTTGGACTCGAAAGGAAACAGGGGCAATATTTCACAAACATTGCTCCCCGATATTTCTGTCATGACAGGCATCGTGGAAAACATACAGAGTGGAGCTAATCACAATCCTAAGGAAATTGTGAGCTTCACCTACCTGTTTAAGGACTTTCGCGATGTTTTTCCTTGGTCTTATGAGGAAATGCATGGCATAGACCCTTCTAATGTCAAGCATGAGATCAAGAGAGATGGAGCGTTCTTTTTATGGTATTTTTCTTGCTCTTTAATTCGAAAAACCTTGAGTCTCCTTCTTTGGGCTCGTTAAACTACTACAAAAATGGTTAGAGCACTGTTAGGGATATTTTATTGCTCTTTAAAAAATATGAACATCCCCGAGCTTTTGTCCTTGCACTCGTTAAATCTATGCAATGATAAATAGAGCACTTTTGGAGACATTTTATCGCTCTTTAAAAAATATAAACATCTCTGAGTTTTTGTAGTAGGACTCGTTAAACATCCATACCACAATCTGTAAAGCACTTTTTTGAGATATTTTATCACTCTTTAAACAATACAAACATCCCAGAGTTTTTCATCATTTGCACTATATGCAAACAATGCTCTGAGAACCTCTTTTTTGATCTAGTTCCAGCTCATAAACTAAAAAAGACCAATGGAGCATCCTTTTTAGGCACTTTTTTCTCGCTCTTTAAACTGAAAAACCCCGAGTTGTGTCTTGTTGCTCGTTAAACATGATAATGATGACCCGAGCATTCTTTCAGGTACTTTTTTCAAGCTCATTAAAAAATGAAAAATCCTGAGTTTTTGTTACCGAGCTCGTTAAAGTGTCACGACAAAACACGAGTTTAGTCCGCTACCACGTACTCATAACAAAATGAGGTCGACATCTATTGGAAAAAGGTTTCTCTTTATCTGGGTCCAGTAGATTAAATACGGAAAAGTAACCGATACGGGTATACTATTAACCTTTTGTCGCACCCGTTTAACAACTATGACAAAGATACCACCATGGAGTCTCTCTTTACGATCTTTTCAGACTCTATAAAGATGAAAAGATCACCAAGTTGTCTAGTCTAGACTCTTTAAATACACAAACAAGATATAGAGTCGTTCTTTTTACGATACTTTTCAGACTCTTAAAAGATGAAAAAATCGACGAGTTTGCTTGTCTGGACTGATTCAACTAATCAGATAGGGCAAAGAGTCATTCTTTTTGCGATCCTTTTCAGACTCTCTAAACATGAAAAGATCGATGAGTTTACCCATCTGGACTCATTAAAAATCAGATGGGGAAAAAGTAGAAATACAATTGTATCCTGAAGCATGATTTGGCAGCAAAACTTCCCTTGAACATGGCACTCCCTCAGATAAACCGTCATTTTGATAGCCTCTCAATATGAACCCTACCAACCTATGATTTTTTAGCCTATATACCCTGATGCCATTGCATCTTTGTATCTTAAAAACTTTGTAGTGTTCATGAGTCTAGTGTTGTCTGGTTAAAACCGTTGTCGTGCCTTCTATTGTTCAAGGGTCCCTACTTGTTTCCTCAATCAACTGACCCTACATATCCTTTCATCATGCCCTCCGTTGTTTATACTCAAAAGGTTCTTTAGAAAACAAATCATCCTTGTCTGGTTTCGTGTCGACTGATGTAGGACATGTCATTGCCTACCTTTTGACAGGTTCCTTCCTATCGACTTCAACACTCTATCTAGGAAGATAACCCAGAAACACATTCAGTGCCTTGGTGCTTGCAGACATTAGTGGCAGGTTACCTTGTGCTTGATCACGGGTTTTCATCATTGGCTCCTGGTTAATCGATTCTATGAATGTTCGAAGACAAAAAATCTTTCACACTCGCTAGTTTGCACTGTGCATCTTGGAGACCATCACCATTATCGATGACCTTCCTCGCATCTGTTAACAGACTCCATTATTGGCTGGTAATCAGATGATTTCGTGCATGTTTGACGTCAACTCATTTATCACATGTACTGATCTATGCTATTCGGTGAAGCAGGAATCAAGACCTTGGGTAGAGGCTTGCATCATTCAGCCTTGTTTCCTCTCCCAAGTTGCGATATTATTCTCTAAAGACAGCCATTTCAGGATAATCTATTATGACACTGAATCTACCCTGTGCCATGTTGGCGGCCAACATTGTTATATCTTTGAGGAGAAAGTTACTCTGACATAGCTACTGAGCATGGAAATGCCCGACTCAGGACATGATTTTAGCAGTTCATATATATGTACTTTTGTTGGATCAGGTTTTCCTTATCGCCCGAAACTTCTCTCTCTCTCTCTCTCTACAAATATTTTGATGGGAAACTACAGTATTTTCATAGAGTATTTTGGCCATCGTCTCTGCCTCTGATCTCATACTTTAGGGGGCATCTGTTATAGGACAAATTGACCTCCTAGTCAACTCAGAGGAAAAAGAAAAGATGACTGAAAGAATGACCACAGTTGTAGGCCCAAAATCCACACTAACGCTCTCTGTACATTGACAGCCTGCTTTATAAATCTTGTTTACAAGCATAAAGGAGCGTTAGTCACTTGCTAACTCATGTTGTTAGACCAGGGGGAGCATTAGTGAACTTTAGTGATGCTCAAGTGGTTATGCCAACGAATCTGCCATAAAATATCTAGATATTATTTCCCTAAATTTGTGCAAGAAAAGCAGGGAAACTCCAGAAAACAAGATAGTTGGAGAAATTCTATTACGAAAACAAAGGTAAATGGGAAAAGGTTGGTAAAAGAGGTAGGTTCATGGTTTTTACCCAAATGAACTACAGGTGGAGTTGGGAAGCCCTAATTTGATTGCTATTTAAGCAACGAGAGGGCCATTGCACAAGAGTCAAAGCATTTAGAAGGATAATACATGGTTCTATTGTGCATATTCTTGAAGGAGCTAGCTGAAAGAATGAGAGAGAGAGAGAGAGGAAGAAGGGATAAGGAAGGCTGATACAACAGGGTTGTTGTAATCACTCTTCTGAATATAGGACTGCAGTTGTGTTCCACTACTCAAAGTGTCGGTGATATTGTGCATTTATTTGTTCATTTTGATGCTTGTTATGTTGAGTAGATTAGTTACACATTTATACATTTTTGTTACAGATTCTTACATTAATTGTCAGAAGTATATGCTTAGATTGGTTTGCTTCGTTCTTTTGTGTAGGAATTGTCTTGGATCCGGTCAGGAGGAGTTCTTCTTACCGCACGGAGATCCCCAAGCGAATCTAGAAAGAACCAAAGGTGATCCTTTCTCCATATCCTGTCAATATATGTTAGATAGATGAGCATGTGTGTAATAGGTACCTTTTGCAGATAACCTTGCAGTCTGTTGGAAGTCCCGAGAAGACTTTTGAGGGTAGTTTTCATCCCGTGCATTTTACCCCATAGCACCTTCCAGCTCCAGTTTCACAGAATTTTTTGTTTTCTAATATGGCTTTCTAGTGTTTCATATCTTATTTCTTCACATGTTCAAAGCATTTATAGGAAGGTATAGGTAAGTGTAGGTTGAATATCAATTTATTCTTAAATCCCCAGCAAAATCATAACCTTTAGAAAGAGAGATTAGCTTATTGGATTGTTTGTCCAAGATAACTCCTCTTTGACTGGTTTTTGCTTTATGCATTCTGATAACCATTAAAAGAGATTAGCTTATTGGACTGTCTATCTGAAATCAATCCTCTTAGAATTGGTTTCAGTTTGGCCTTCTTGAATACTCTGAATATGTTTTGTTGGGCTGTAGAAATCTTCTACACGTGTCTAAATTTCCCTAGTTGTTAAGAAGTCTGTCTGATTGCTTAATTATTAGGAATCTCCTTACATTCTTCTATCATAATCCTTGAAAATATAAGTCATTCTGTCAAGTTGGAAGTTGACACGTTCTGAAGGGACCCTGTGAGAAAGGCCTTAAATCATGGATAGGGATTGTCATTGATCGCCAACCACCCCCAATTAAAACCATACATCTGGCCATTGTGCTTCAAAGGTTGTTGTTTAGTGACAGGTGAACAATGTTAAACAAAGCCTTGTAACACCTGAGAAAGCCCCCTCTAGTTCAAGGGCCAGCTTGAACCTAAAGGCTGGTTGAGTTGGTTTATTGGCGTAGTTTTTGCAGCCAAGGACTACCTACGGGAAACAAGTACAACAAGACCTCAGACCATTTGGTGTAGGATTCCCATCAGTGAGTCGTATGGTAATGCCTTGACCACGATTTCGCACAGAGGCAAGTAAGATAACTCTGTTGGTAGCAAGGGTGTGACAGTTGTAATGAATCAAGGAAGGTGCATGAGAGGTTCTAATACATGGGGTTGAGATGAGTGCACCCCTTGGAAACATGTGATAGCACTCGGCTTGGAAGGGAACACATGAGCAAATATACATCACAACATGGAAGGAAAGTTAGCGAGCAATCCAAAGTGATGGTTAAACCAATAGCACATTTCAGAAAGATTCATACATACTTATACAAAATAGTCTATACATGCATGTGTAAGAAAACCAATACATATATAATTTAAAGTAAACCATATAGCATAGAATACAATACAACATATGCATGAAACGTGGTGGCTCTTGTTATATTAATAAGTGTAAGTTCCAATCATACAATACATCCATGTCCAACCACTAGTTCCAATAGTGGAACATTATAGCCACAACCACCTACTCCTCCAAAGAGATGTACTAGCTCTGCGCAGTGGAGAAGCCAAGGCTCGTTACAATATTGTCCAAGCTCTCTCCAGGATAGTCTTATTGGAAGTTTGGTTGACCAAATGCCTATACAATGAGTTATGAGGGACTATTTATAGCAAAGGGTGGAGTGACCCTTGACATTCCCCTTTGTGATAGTTCAACAACCCTCGTGACTCTTCATCTACTCTATGATTGTTACATCCAACTATAGACACTTAAATTACACTTGACAAAACATTACATTACAATGCACATGTACCCATGTGAGAGAAATGGCTTGAGCAAGCCTTGCTAGACATCACTATGATTTAGACAACCATGGAAGTCCAACTCCTCAACATCCTTGTGCTGATCAACAGTAACATATTGATGCCAATACCGATAGTCCTTGATGGTCTATGTGTGCTCCACGGTGACATCTGTCTAGAACCTAAGTCTTGCCTCCATAGCAACTGGGTGCATTGCTCAAGCTCCTCTATCCAACTCGTCTGAAAGCATGCACATCATTGTCTTGAATGCGGCCGGACCAGCAACATACATGTGCATGATGTATGCACGGATGGGAAAGTCTAGGCTAGTGGCAATGTGCATCAACTCATCGAAGTACGAGTTAAGCTCTAGTTAGACCTGTGCCTTTGTCTTCGCTTGGGTGAGAGTCCCAATAGATGGGATCGCATGTGCGTGAACCGCAACATCCATACTCTTGAAACTCGTGCATGGGAAGCTTGTATGCTATTGATGAGTTGTGAGAGCTCTTCATGGTTCCATATCTGACTCTAGATACGTGCCTTCAGCTTGACCGCATTGGCCCTCATCATCTTAGGCAAGTGAAGCGGGGCTCCCTTGTATTTAATCATCCATGTTTGCATGTCATCAACAGCATCATGCAATTTCGTCAAGATACGTGCTCTTCTAGCACATCACTGCTACCATACGTTAAGATGGACAACTGCCATATGCATAGTACCAAACTTGGAGTACAACACTTACATAATTGTGTCAAGGGACAATACTTCATCTAGTATTGCCTTCTTCAGTTTAGCTCGGGTAGACGATGTCACCAACTCTCCTCCTTGCTTGGTTGTCTCTAGTTTCTTCACCATTCGCTCATTCTTGGCTATCAGAAAGCGAAAACTTAAGCGAGTGGATTCAATATACACTTTGGTTGCATCAGCCAAGGTTGTTGGATGTTTGCGCACATCAATCACGATCACTCGTTCCTCAACTTGCACAGTAGATGTATGATCCTCTGGAGTTGACACTCTGCGATACTGCATAACTCTATGTTGAGATTCGTCGAATGAGATGTTGTGCATCTCTCCTTCCGATTGATCACCAAGGATCTCAGTGCCTCCTTGGTCACTTGAGACTTTCTCATCATCTGGATGCGGTGAAGCGGGTAAGTCGACCTCTTAGTGCTGAGGCATGAGTTTAGTGTCTTGTTCCAACTCTTGCTACTCCATGTCTGCATCCAACTGTTGGAGTGATTTTTCTATCTCATGAGCGAAGTATTTCTCTTGTGATGGTTCACCATGTCTGCCTGATGCCAGTTGTTCTAATGAATCCACTACCTGTATGGGTGTTGTTTCATCTATTTGCACATGTTGCGCCCCCTCTTGTACCTACTACTACTGCGCTTCCCTCTCCTGTTTGTGCATCTCTTGCTCCTTCCGGAGTTGCTCCCTCAGCTCATGCAACTCCTTTGCTTCTTCCATTCTTCTCTTATCCCTCTACCTTTGTGCGATTTGCATGTCACGTTGGTGCCTCTTTTCCTCTATAGCCATAGCTTCTTTCTCTACTAATGGATCTACCTGAAACTTGCAACTTTTATCCTCCTCCATGCGATCGACAATATTCCTCGTGCCCTTGTCGCGCACTAGTATGCTTGCCTCTATTGCTATTGGTGCTAGTGCTCTCCTTGATGCTCCTTCATGTTGCTTCGCTAACCACTCCAAAGAGAAGCCGAAGTGTTCATTCGATCTGGAGAAACTGTAGCAATATCTCCATGGGTCCTTGGCCCAATGAAATGCCCCGTGGATCCAGTTGAACTGTACTCTCGTTTAGTGATCCTTCACAATGCAATGTGGGTCATACAGATTGTAACTTCGGAGGTGGAATGGATACTTCTTCATTTGTTCTGCTTCGACATCCACTTGCTTGATTCTCCGGATCTTATATAACCAAATTTGCAATGGAAGAGCAGGCCAAGGTGCTTTCTTCTTCAGATGCAGTCTAGCTGCCAATCTTGCTAAGATGTGATATTCTACTTCCTGCATGACAAGTATGTCCAAGGCAAACTTTGGTAGAACATGCGGAGGTTCTCCGCACTGAACATTTGGATGAAGGTGCCGGATGGTGAGGCATAACAATCAACAATGTCTATCAGTGCCTCCATTCTTTCCTTTGACATGCAGGGTGGATCCTGTTCAAATATCATCTTGTAAACTGGGATGACAAAATGATCGTACAACCGTGTGATTACTACTTTGAAGCTGCATTTGGACAACAACTTGAAATATATGTTCACAACAGTCTTCGTCGGTGACCATGCCCACTCCAATCCCGAGAACTTCGGTCGGGCACAGATTGCATCTAAGATGTAGGTGGACATGTAAATCTCTGCATGCATACATCTGAGTGATTGTTGAGCCTTCATTACTTTCTCCTTCAGCTGATGAGCCAACAAGTCGGACCAGTTACATGGTTTTCCTTCTCTTGCTAGTTGGTCCAGCACAATTACCCAACTCTATGGGAAGGTTTTCGTGCTTTCTTGGCATACATTCTGTTATAACTCAGAACTTTTCCCTAGAAGTTTTTAGAAGAAGGAAAGGACTGAGGTAACCACAAACCAATATTTTATTTATAGGCTCTAGCCAACCTATGACTCAGAGAGGGCTCTCTCTATATGATTTAGCTTTGTTGGCTGGGATTTTAGGCTAGTTCTAAAGGTTTAGGGGGTTTTGATTTGTATTGAATGGTTGGATGGTGGAATCCTTAAAACAAATGGATAGACTGATGTATTTGGGCCATTAGGCTATGGAGTCAAAGGAGGGTAGAAAAATTGGAATTAACTCACTAAAGGGAGTGTTTAAAGGGAAAGCTAGCAGAGTAAAGTGCAGGTCTTTGGGCCAGATGGGTGGAATGAATCTTAACCAGGGTGGGAGAGCACTTAAGAATTCCCAAACCGGGATTAGGATGAGGAACAGAGGTTAATAATGAGAAAAGGACAATTAAGAATCCTTTACTATAGATCAGAGGGAGACTACCTAGACTAAGGAGCAATTAAGAATTCCTTAATTTAGATAATCTGCATAAAAGATTAAAATGCATAATAGTTAAAACAGAGTGCAATGAAGCAAATTCTGAGATATCATTCCATATTATAGCATTCAGATTTCAGATACATTAAAGATTGTGGAAAAACTTTCAAAGAAAAATAACAACACAAGAGAAAATATTTGTCTGCACTTCGCTCTACACATGAAACCAGTGAAATGTCTTGTCTTTATTCATCAATCCAACTTGCTGGTCCAAATATTGATACAATAGCTTACATTATTTGATCAAAAAGGTCTATAGAAATGTCTAAGAATCCACCCTACATACTTCGAATGGTGAATTATTTATACAAAAACTATTACAAAATATCTCAAAACAAACTTGAGATTTAATCTAGGAAATATAAATATCTTCTTGCAAGAAGATAGAGACAGCTATTGAATTGTTTCATGTTGTCCCTTTTACTGTGGCACTGCTGGATTTTATGGTTGGATTATTATCCCTTTATGTTGGCTTGTAGTTGTGGTCTCTTATGCTGGCATCTTCTTTGACTTTTACCTTTCACCTGATACTCTTTGACCCTGTTGTCTTGTTTTCATCTAATGGCTGCTCTATTTTACTGTGCAATAACTTTTTGCTGTAAATTTCTCACAGTAAATCAGTCATTGTCTCCCACCATTCTGCATCAGGTAATTTAACATTCATCATCCTCCTATATATCTCGTTAGCCTTGGTATACTTGGCAAAATTGGGCTTTGTGATGAATAAGTGTTTAATCTCATACTGGAGAAAAAAACAAGTTCTCGAAGGTGTTATACAAAACTTTGCCTGTGGGCAGTGCTTTTATAGATGAAGTGCTTGCTTATTCCTTAGCCAACTGCCTTAGTCTCTTATCATAGTCTAGTTGCGTCATAATTTTATCATTGATGACCAATGGACTAGGCAATCCTTTCTCCCTCAAGGTTTGGAATTTGGCCATGAATCTATCAATGGCCACCTGCATGTTATGGCACTTTTCTTCTAAGTTCAGCATCAGTTTTCTCTTGGAAAGGACCTTTCTTATTTCTAAAATGGTTTCAGTCTTGTCTTCTATATTGAGCTCCTAAAGCTCATATATGTTTTTGATGTTGAGGAAGTGGATGAGTCTATTCACATCCTCAGGCATATCACCCAATTCCTCCTTGACTTTCTAAATAGCTATTGTAGCTATCTTTTTCAGTTTTGTTTGCTCAAAAATAACTTGAATAGATGGCCAAATATCCTTGACGTAGTCAATGATATTGGCCCATAAAAGTTCCTTGGCTTTCACAAGGGGTTTCTCCAATGTTAGGCCCTTTTCCAAGGCTTTGACCCTTTCACTCATCCTGTTGGCTTTCTGTGCCTCTTCTTTTTGCATAATCTATGTAAGTTTATAATCAGTTTCTAAAATTGCCACCTTTTCCTTTAATATATTCATTTTTGTAGCCTGAATTGACATCTCTTCCATGGCTCTAAATAATTCTGCTACCTTTTCTCCTTATGCATCTGCTGTTGTTGTAGACTCTGGTGTTACTGGCAATGTTGTGGCAGGTGGAGCTATTGGTGCAAGTGAAGCTGCCAGTGTAGAAAGAACTGTTGTAGACACAATAGGGATGAAATTTGTAGAAGTTGATGCAATGTCAATCTGTTTCAATTGGATCAAGTTATCCAATTCTTTCTCTGTCTCCCTAAGTTGATCATTGAGTTTTAGGACCAAGTCCATCAACTCTTCATGTTTGGTTTGGTTCTCTATGACTTCAAGTGTTTGAGGGTGTTGCAACTGTGGTATCTTCAATTGCTTCTTCAGTGCAGCAATATCATCATTCTTCTTCGTTATCATCTACTCAATAGATTTTATATCCTTGGGTGTCGTGTCCCAACTCAATATCCAAGTCTTCCAAATATTTAATCCTCGTATCCTTGGTCTGTGAGGAGGCCTTCTCTAACTAAAATTGTGCTGAGATGTTGTTCAATGAGTTTTGTAGCTGATGGGGAGCTATGGCTTTACCTGTTAGGGTGGATTATATCATCTCTCTAGTCTGTTTGTGTAGTTATATTTGGTCTATGGGATGAATGCCCTTGCCAACACTTCAAAGTCGAACCTCTTGTAATCTGATGATGTTTTGGGTTGCTGAGCTGTAGGTTCGATAAAGGACATCTGCAGCTTTCCCTCCTTGATTTCAAAGGATAACATTATCCTCGTTTGATTTGTGGGAGTGAGCTTTAGGTATTGAGCATATGTTTGGGCTTTAAGTCTCTCATTTCTCATTTTAATTTCTTTATACCTATCTTTATGTCTTGGTCTTTGTCAGCAGGCCTACTAAAGGAAGACACTTCCACACTAAGCTGCCTTTCCAACATCTAAGTCTGTGATGTGGAGGGCTCTTGTATGTCTTCAAATGGAGTTGTGGGCTAGCTTTTGTTTACCTTAGTGTTGGTAACCTATGTTGATCCTTCTGTGTATTCCTGTTCAGAAGCCGGATTAAGCCTTTGCCTCTTGTTGTGACTTGTTTCCTTTTGCAAATTGAAATTGTTTGTTCCTGAAGTGGAAGCTAAATGTCTACTTCTTTTTGGATTTTTCTCCTCATTCTGAGGAGTCTGTGTGACTATAGGGGTGCTCATGGCTCTTTCTTGCTCTTCTGGTACTTGCAGAAAAGAGCTCTCATCAAGTTGCTTTTCCAAATCAATTAGAGCATTTTCTACATCTACCCTTGTGTTGTCACTATTTACTAAGGCATTTTACACCCACTCTATTTGATTGGCATATGCCTTTATTTATGGTATGGGGTGGTGGATAAAAGGTCCTAGCTTGACCTTTTGCCTTTTCTTGGTAATGAATTCTAAAGGGTCATATCTCCATACAAAAATCTTTTGGAATTTCAGGCTTTGCAGGATTAGGTCTACTTCTTTCCTTGCCTCTCTGGAATTGCATATGAAGGGACCTAGCTGGTCTTTGATTTTGAAATTGGCCTTCTTCTTGGAATTGACGAAGTTGACCTCATCTACATTGATGACCTATCTGTAATATTCTAAGGCAAACAACCTCATGGGGAGGTATCTTGGAAACTTATATGGTGCAAGCAGGCAACCATATATTCTGATTTCTGTGTGGTTTTATTAAAGGTACCAATCACCCACTTTGGCTTGCTTAGAAAGCTGGAGGACTCTCTTTATCTCTGGGCTTATCCTAGGTGGAGGATTCCCAGTGAGCATAGTCTTGATTGGATGCACAAAAGAGTCTATGAAGTCATAGTATGTATAAGGTGATCTAAACTCATGGAAAAGTGGGGTCCAAAAGATGACAGATCTGGGCTGGCCCCTGGTGTCAAGCTTCTAGAGAGTAAAAGGAAACTTATCAGACTGATAATACAAAAATAGATGGTACAATATATAGGAGTATTTGAATACTCTCTCATTGCCCATTCTTGTGAATTGCTCATGCATCCTATTAGCTATGAAATTGGCAAAGTCATATATGATTGCAAGAGGCTACCCTGGGATATAAATGGACATGAAATCAAGAATAAGTTCATCAATGTATTCACTAGTAGAGTAACCCAAAACACGGGAGATTTTGGTTACAATGTTCAGGCCCGATTGAGAGAAAATAGATGATACATATGGATGAGGGTCCTTAGGGATGTGCTTTTCCTCTCTAATGAAGGTTTGAAGCAACTAGGCCAACCTTGATGGGCTTATCTTGGGATACTAGTCCAACAAGTATCCAATTGAGAGTGGGGTTAGATTTGGCCCTGGTTGGAACTGTAGGATTTCATTAATTGACTCAGCTGTGACATTGAATAGAACATTCTGGTCATGAGACATTATGGCTCTATGGCTTGGGACATAGCATGCATAGCACATATGGATGATTTCTGGAAAGATATGAACTTGGGGGAACTGGTATCTGGGTAAATTGGACTCCTAGAGGCCAATATCATCTATATGGTTCAGGTATTTGTCTTTGCTTAAGCAATGGATTTTAAGCAAGAGCTCTATTGTAGTTGTGTCTTTGATTTGGAAATCCCTATCAATCAGGGGAAGGTGGTCCAGGTCTAAGTGTGGGGTGGTAATGGGTCTAACGTCCATAGTGACAGGGGCATCCATAATTCAGTTCTTGTGGATTTGAATTATGCTTTGGGGGTTTATCAAAGGTTTTGATACTTTTAGAGGGTTTAGGTGAGTAGTTTATAAATTGGCAGTATTATTACTCAATTTCTTAATTTAAAATACTGCACAAGCTAAAGGTCTTGAAATTTGCAGGGATAAGAGGTAATTTGCGGTGAAAACCTAGAATTGGGCAAATCGACTTTGAAAATGGTGTTTCACGGCAGCTGCAGTGGTTGGTGTTGTCCTGGTACGGTTCTGAAAAGGTTGGTTGGGCTGTCTGCAGCGTCTTCTGGAGCAAAATTGGAATTTTGTGGGTAATTTCAACGTTTACAGTGGTAGCAATGGTTTACACAGCTTACAAAGAGAATGCACGAAAAAAAGGGCGAAAGAGGGCTTCGTGGCCTTTTATGAAGAAAATGATTAATTTTGGTGGGTTTCCCTTTCGGATCAACAGTGACAATTTTCAGTTGAGTGGGGGAAGTGGTTTTGGAGGGCCATCGCACCACTTTTGTGGCATGGGTGATATTCGGAAGGGGTCACCCGATGCCATACATTGTCTAACATGTAGCATCGGGGGTCGAGAGAAAAACCATTTTATCGGGTGGTTATTGTTCGTCCATCGGATGCGGCAGATATGGTTTTGCGCCGTTGGATGTGGGGGAGGGATGATCAACGGTAGTCGGGAGGCGAAGCTATGCGGGGGAAATGACAGGAGTTGATGGGGGGCCTAGGGATTTAATTATGGGGGTTAGGGATTAGTTTAGGGACTAATCCTAGGTTATGTGATCGAGTCGGGCTTAATGAGGGATTTCGGGAGTCAAGTGAGGCCAATACAGGATTAACTTAAGTTTTACCGGGGTTAGGTAAATTAAGTGAAGCTATATCGAGATAAGGGGTAGTTTATATTAGTTTTCATTAAAACTAAGGGGTTGGGGTATTTATATGGGGTTTTAATTATGTAAGGGGAAAGAGTTACAATGGGTTTATATAATAGAGTTAGTTAATTAATATGAAAGTGATAGTGGAGTGGGTTTTCTTAAAAGAAAGGGTTTAAGTGTATGTGATTTCACGTTTAGATTTATACTTAGGATAAAAAAAATTGATGGGTTTTTTGTGTGAAAAGGGTTTTACATGGGGGTTCCCACTTTTCCTAGGTAAATGATGTCAACCATAGGAAAGTGTGATTTTATTAGGTTAATGAAGGGAAATGGATTTTATGAAAGGGGAATGTGTTTTTATGAAGGGGGTTCTAGTACTTTTCGCCCTAAGTCATTAAGTCGAGTGTTTGGTCCCTCCAAAAGTCGGAGAAATGCTCTGAGTCTTTTTCACTTATAAGATTTAAGTACTAGAACTTATTTATGGGTAGTTAGTAAAGTAAATGGATGAAATGAATGAGGGGATGTTAAATAGACCATATTGTGAACCATTGTCTTTGCTTTGTTTATTGTTTATGCTCATTTGAAAGATGCATATAAAACAATGACATAAGTGCTTTTTTGTAATCACATGATATTTCTGCAACCTTTCTACTACTTACCCATTCACTCATCCTACCATTTTTTCTTCATTTTATTTGGGTGCCTTTAGGCTAGCAAACCATTATCAATCTTATTCTTTTACAAAGCACACTATCTAATTCTAACCTTATAACATCCAAGGGTTCAAATTAAACTGATGAGCTTCTTTTATTTACTCTACCTATCTAATGATCTACCAAGATTACACTATTTGGTCAGATTTTATTCTCTAACTATAAATATAAAATTCAAAGCATGGTATCGTCAAGATTAAACAATTTGATTACCGTGGATTGTGGCATGAGTAACAAGCTGCACACATCATTATTATGCATAAAAGTAAATGGTAGTGGCGTTTTGACTTGCTCACTTTCATGGTCTCTTTTTTGTCTTTTGGGGTTCATATATTTTCATTTTTTTGGATCTTTTCTTATTCTTTTTGTCCTTTGATTATTATTTTAGGACATACTCTCTTTACTTTTTTTTTTAATTTTTTAATATGGAAAACATTTGCAGAAAGCAAAGGTATCTACAATATTACAAGCCTTAACCTTAGTCATTCAAAGTTATGACTCCTATTGGTATAGGAACCTAACACAGTCGACATGCAAATATGACCAAGTATTGATACGCCTTCCGCAGTATCTTTGTCTTGTAGATCTAGTTGGGTGTCAACCTGAATCGAGCTGGCTCCTTTATCCAATTCTTCAGAATGTATCAAGAGTTAGCATTCTTTTTGCGTAAGCTGAAGGGAGTCTTCATGATAGTCACAGTGTCTAAAATATAATACATCTCATCATAATCTCGTGCCTAGAAGGTTGCAAGCTTCATCCCACTAACACTGCTCAAGGTCATCATCTCGGGATCAATGTGAGAGACGATAGAGTATATCATGTCCGTGCATGGGAATGCAGGGTATCTGCGTGCAATCCGATACAAGCCGAATTTGTGAATATTCACATACACCTGACGGTCTTCGAGGTCTTCCTCGAAAATGCCTGCAAATGCTTCACTGACCTCTTTCCATTTTAGCTTGATGTCCTTGCCTAGAAACAGCTTTGTATCTTCATAGATCGGTAGACACATTGACACCCATTGAACTTTTGCTCCAGTTGTACTTCCGTAAGTGTCTTTTGATCCCGCTCTCTTGGAGGCCATTGATCATGTATTGCTAAGAGGTGGATGAACACCCAAAATATCTGGAGACAAGCAACATGCATGGCAGAATATCTATCAACGAAAACGAAAGAAAATTTGGGGAATGACATAGCACATACTGAGGGAACTAATAGGCAAGATTACACAATATCTTCTAGGAGGCTGGGTGACTGGCTACCAGAACTGTGCAAAAGGTAGTCATGGCTATCTGGGACGTAAGACTAGCTGCTGAATTTGTGCAATGCACAATCCTGACTACTTGTTAGCTATTGGGATTGTGCAATGCACAATTCCAGCTGGGAGTGACTGCAGGCTCAGAGACTGCATTGTGAAATTTTTTGGGCCAGTCATCATTGTCCCTTAGAAATGCGCAAAATAATCCTGGAGGACAGTGCTTGGGCAGAAATGCGCATTTCTGGGGAGGAAGACGGCCTTCCTTCCCTAGATTAAGTAATGTTGTCTCAGTGGAGGCAGAGTCTAGGCCAAGGTTGGCCAGACTCACCGACGGGAAACTAAAAGAAATATGAAAGTGAATGCACATTGACACTAAGTGAAAGCAAAAGTGATTGACAGTGCATGCAAACATGAATAAAAGATTTAGTAAACGGATCAACATGCATGTGGGTGAAGCGAGTTTCCAAATCGACGATTGTTCGTGCAAAACAGTTTCATGCATGCAACAACAGTGAGATAGCAACGAAAATGGAAACAGTGCTAGGACAAGCTAGTATGCATGTAAACAATAGAAAGCGTTCAAAAAAATCAAATAAACAACACTCACATAAGAGAAAACACAAAAAGCAACAAAAATGTTAAAAAAGACAAGTTGAGGCCACTTACCCGCGAATAGCTGAGTTTGATGTGTCGAAGATTCCTGGATGTGTTGTGGGATGTCATAGCTCCAAGATCGATGTGAAATAATGAGCTCTGATGCATCAAATAAATAAGTTTTGAGCTCATGACATGCATGCCACAAATCTAGGAAAAAGCTTCACCTGGAGGAAAATTTCTAAAAAAACTTTGCATGTAACCTCTAGCTACTAAAAATAGCTCCCTGAATCATGGTATGCCTTTTGCATGTTTCCTTTTGCTATTCCAGGAAAAAGCAAGCCATGCATGCAAGTCAAGTTTCCTTGGTCCCAGGTGGAACTGGTCAACCCAACTGCTCATGCATGAAGCTGCTCAATTGCTAGAAGGAAATGTACATTTCTGGTTGGGAGCTAAGCTCACTACCCAAGAGATTTGTGCAATTTCTAAGCAGAGCAGCTAACTGCTTCCCAGATTTGCGCAAATTTTGGGTTGAGAAGCCATATTGGGGAAAATTGCACAATTTTCACTGTGAGGGTTGACTGGCAGAATTACGTAATTCTAGAGCCCAGCAGGCTGCTGGACAGAATTGCACAATTTCTAGAGGTAAGGTTGGTTTCCCTCCAAAATTGCGCAATTTTTTGGGGGAGTTACTCAGCCTGAAACTGGACCAAGTCTGGATGAACAGCTTGTGAGGGGAATGCATCAATATATGATCGACAGGTTGCCTTTGTGCAGGGAAAACACTAAAGCTTGTGTACTTGACGAAGCAAGACAAGGTGTTGTGGAAAGTTGGTAGGGAGGCTCCAAAATGAAACTAAGGCAAAATTTTGGAGGGTGGTTGCAACCGCTACAACACTTGGTGACACACCAGTAGAGCTCCAGCTCTCTGAATGGACCTTGTTCATGAAAAGAAATTCTAACACCTCTGAAAGTATTGTTCAGTTCTCAGTTCGTCTTGGTTTCACACTAGCTTGATTATAAGATGTAGCATCTTCCAAGATCTTGGTTGATTGACACACATTCCAAGCCAAGGAAACCTAGTTGTTTCAATTAGGGTTGAGAGGTATATTGTGCACAAGCAGTATAGTCGTCATAGTCTTAGTTTCATCTCTGGTGTTGCTCCGCTGCCATTAGGCCTAGACAGTGCCCCGACAAAGTCACATATGAACACCTCTGCTACTAGCGAGCCTGGTTAGTGCCCCAACAAAGTTACTTGCATCACCTCTCTGTGCAGGAAGCCTTTCTCTTCTTTTGCCTTATTTATTTTTAATTTTGAGATTTTTCTTACTTTTCATTTTTTCCATTTTCATTTTTTCAACTATGCATAGCACTTATTCATTTCGAAGGTAGAAGAGGGATCCCGATTTACTGAGAGCAGAAAAGGTTTTTCCAATAGAGAAGTAGTTTATTTTATCTCTGACATGCTTGTTAAGGTTTCCCCCCTCACCTTACTCTACTTGACTGAGCTGACAAGGGTTAACCCAAAGGCAACCGACTAGAGTAGGTGACACTAGTTAGCACGAAAACGTTGTGTTTTCACCAAGGTTCACTTCGAACAGTACATATTTTTCTTCGACATATCATGGACTAAGAGTAACAAGTTCTTCATACAGAGGCAAGATGATAAATAACCAAGTAGTGATAGATGTACAGGCCCTCTTGTACTGTACCCAGCTTGTTTAAGAGTCATACATGGTTTCATGTGAAACTAACCTACGAACGAAACAAGCGAACTAACAAACAACAAAACAAAGCGAAAGAAAAACGAGTAAGTTAACAAGCAAGAAAACAAACAAACAAACAAACAAAAAGTTTGCAAGCAAACTGACTGAAAGCAAACACTACTCCTACTCCTAAGCTAACAATGCATGGGCCTGATCACGTGAAGTGATATTTCCAATGCAGCTACCGGCGCATTGGTTGACCCATGGTCGTGAAGGCTTGGTCCCCGAGCAACCCAATTGTGCGAACCAGCAAGTAAGAAAGATATAACAATGAAGACAACCACACTTCGTGTTTCAAAGTGCCCACAACACATAAGTGAGTGCAAGTGCATGACAAGCAGTTCGTGGACTTATCACAATGTTGTGTGACACCAGGTGTAGCTTTGAAGCGTAAGCACACTCTTGACTGTGACATGCAAGCAAATGAAAGAAACAAAGACAACTTGTGTCGTGCATGTGTTCTTGCAATGTAAGATTCCTCCAATGCATGAGCAATGGGATCATGTAGTTCGAGTGGAGGAAGCATGATCTGTGTGTGAGATGGATCTTCAATGTATACAGATGACTGATGAGGAGCCTTAGGTGATTGAATGGTTTCCTGATCGAAGGTTATACTAACCCCAAGAGAGCGAGGGCCTAACATAACCATCAACTCAGGTTGAAGTGCCTCAGTAGTCTTGGGTGTTTCAACTTCATCATCAGGTATATCATCATAAACCGGTGGCTTTGAAAGATCAATCACGATAGGGTCATGGTCGTGACGAATATGGGAGTAAATGGATCACGACTTCCACGATAAGAAAAATTAATTATTTCATCGACATCCTCATGATCAAATGAATCAAATAGAGGGGTAGATGAAAAACGAACAAACTCATACTCTGTGGTTCCAGAAAAGGTAGATGAAAGATCAAGTGGATTTTCAATGAAAGACTTATCCTCTCCATTGCTGGATGATGGATTGACATTTGATGTGTCCTGTGAGTGATCAACAATGGGTGCATCCATGGATGGAGGTACACATGTAAAATCATGGATGGCGGATTCACCAAAGATGTCAGGAAAGAACGGAGGAGGCTCAGACGGAAGGGAGTCATCCTTCGCCAAGTGTTGATGCTCAAGCTCCCACTCATACTCTTCATGAATGATAGCGCATGTTGGTTGTGCAACACCAACTCCGTCAGTGGCTTGTTCCTTGTTCACAACAAATGCAGAGTCTGGAATGGAAGAACACAAGATAGTATCATCTGAAGGAACAATCGAGTGCGAAGATGGAGGTTACAGAACAGAATGCGTATGACAACTCGATGGACTTACAACCAAATTTGTGCAAAAATTGAGCGAAGTGATGCTAGGAGGATGTGAAAGTTGAACAAGTGTGTGAGCATGATCCTCAACATCACTCGACAGTTGTGGAGTTTTTTAATGAGGGGATGGCGAACCATCACCCGTGATAGCGGCCACATCTGGCTAAGATTGCGCAACTCCATCATTGAAGAATGTTGAGTGAGGCTTGATTTAAAACTTCTTCTTCGGACGAGCAAATTTCTTAATGAAATACTTGAATCAGTCCCAAAGATAGACAAGTTTCATCTGGTTCCTTGAAGCTTGAAACTGCAAGTCACGAAAGCACTGCCAAAAATCCATAATTGATTCATGCGGAGAATTCCGTTGTTGTAGCAGTTTTTGGCTGAGGTGGTCTAGATCGAAATGATATAAAGTGTCTTCAATGAGATTATAGAAGTGCTCAAGTGATTTCATGTTGTCATCCAGTAGGCTAAATATCCATCGAAGTGGAGATTCGTGAAGTGTGTATGCAAGCAGCAAGATGGCCTGTTTGTCTGAACACCCATCTTCCTCATGAAGCATGGAAAGAAAGTCATGTAAGTACTCAGGCCAGGCCACTTCACCTTCACCAACATATTTGTAAGTGGATAAGAGATCAAATAACTCCCTCGTTATGGTGACATCTTCATGATTCGGAAAACAACACGGAGGGAGAAGAGTGCAAGAAACCATAAAAGATATGAAAAGGTTCAAAATAGGATGAGAGGACACAACTTGTCATCTGACCCTCCTTTTAGTGCCAGAAATGTTGACGGTGTTGGGCCCACCAACATGTTATGGGATCTCCTCGATAAGAAGTCCCAATTAGACCTCACACCATTTGGTGTAGGAGTCCCAGCAGTGGGTCGTACGGTATTGCCTTGACTGCGATTTCAAACAGAGGCAAGTAAGATAACTCTGTTGGTAGCAAGGGTGTGACAGTTACAGTGAGTCAAGGGAGGTGCATGAGAGGTTCTAACACATGGGGGTTGAGATGAGTGTACCCCTTGGAAACTCGTGATAGCACTCGGCTTAGAAGGGAACACATGAGCAAAGATACATCACAACATGGAAGGAAAGTTAGCGAGCAATCCAAAGTGATGGTTAAACCAACAACACATTTCAGAAATATTCATACATCCTTATACAAAATAGTCTATACATGCATGCGTAAGTAAACCAATACATATATCATTTAGACTAAACCAAATAGCATAGAATATAATACAACATATGCATGAAACGTGTTGGCTCTTGTTATATTACGAAGTGTAAGTTCCAGTCATACAATACATCCATGTCCAACCACTAGTTCCAATAGTGGAACGTTATAGACACAACCGCTTGTTCCTCCAAAGAGATGTACTAGCTTTGAACAGTGGAGAAGCCAAGGCTTATTACAATACTATCCAAACTCTCTCCAAGATAGTCTTATCAGAAGCTTGGCTGACCAAAATCCTATACAATGAGTTATAAGGGACTATTTATAGCAGAGGGTGGGGTGACCCTTTGTGATAGTTCAACTACACTCATGACTCTTCATCTACTCTATGACTGTTACATCCAACTATCGACACTTGACTTACACTTCACAAGACATTACATTACAATGCACGTGTACCCATGTGAGAGAAATGGCTTGAGCAAGCCTTGTTAGACATTCCTATGACTTAGCTAACCATGGAAGTCCAACTCCTCAACATCCTCGTGCTGGTCAATAGTAACATATTGATACCAAGATCGGTAGTCCTTGATGGTGTCTGTGTGCTCTGCGGTGACATCTATCTGGAACTTGACTCTTGCCTCCATAGCATATGGGTACACTGCTCGGGCTCCTCTGTCCACCTCGTCTAAAAGCATGCACATCATTATCTTCAATGTGGTCAGACTAGCAACATACTTGTGCATGATGTTTTCACTAATGGGCAAGTCTGAGCTGGCAGCAATGCACATCAACTCGTTTAAGTACGAGATAATCTCTAGTCGGACCTATGCCTTTGTCTTTGTCTGGGTGAGAGTCCCAATAGATGGGATCGCATGTGCCCACACCACAACATCCATACTCTTGAATACTTGTGCAGGGGAAGCCTATATGCTAGTGATGAGTTGCGGGAGCTCTTCATAGTTCCGGATCTAACTCTGAATACGTGCCTTCAGCTTGACCGCATTGGCCCTCATCATCATAGGCAATTAAAGTGGGGCTCCCTTATATTTCATTGTCCATGTTTGCATGTCATCAACAACAACATGCAAGTTCATCAAGATACATGCTCTTCTAGCACACATCCACTGAGATGGACAATTGCCTTATGCACGGTACCAAACATGGAGTACAACGCTCACATAACTATGTCAAGGGACAATACTTCATCTAGTATTGCCTTCTTCAGTTTAGTTGGTATGGACATTGTCACCAACTCTCCTCCTTGCTTGGTTGTTTGTAGTTCCTTCACCATTCGCTCATTCTTGCTATCAGAAAGTGAACAGTTGAGCTAGTGGCTTCAACATACACTCTAGTTGCATCGGCCAAGGTTGCTAGATGTTTGTGCACATCAGTCACGATCACTCGTTCCTCAACTTGCACAAGAGATGTATGATCCTCTGGAGTTGACACTCTGCGAGATTGTACAACTCTATTTTGAGACTCGTCGAATGAGATGTTGTGCATCTCTCCTTCCCGCTGATCACCAAGGATCTCGGTGCCTCCTTGTTCACTTAAGAATTGCTCATCATCTAGATGTGGTGAAGCAGGTAATTCAACCTCTTGGTGGTGAGGCATGAGGTCAGTGTCCTGTTCCAACTCCTGTTGCTCCATGTCTGCATCCAACTATTGGAGTGCTTGTTCAATCTCATGAGCGAAGTCTTGCTCTTGCGATGGTTCACCCTATCTGCTTGATGCCAGCTGTTATGATGAATCCATTACCTATATGGGCACTGTTTCATCTGTTTGTACATGTTGCACCCCCTGTTGTACCTACTACTACTGTGTTTCCCTCCTATATTTGCGTAGCTCTTGTTCCTTCCGGATTTTCTCCCTCAGCTCATGCAACTCCTTCTTTGCTTCTTCCATTCTTCTCTTATCCCTCTGCCATTGCGTGATTCGCATGTCGCATTGGTGCCTCTTTTCCTGTATAGCCATAGCTGCTTTCTCTACTAACGGATCTGCTCATAACTTGCAGCTTTGCTCCTCCTCCATGCGATCAAAAATTTCCCTCTTTTCCTTGTCGCACACTAGTATGCTTGCCTCTGTTGCTACTGTTGTTGGTGCTCTTCATGATGTTGCTTCATGTTGCTTTGCTAACCACTCCACATCATATCCGACCTGTTCATTGGGTCTAGAGAAATTGTAGCAATATCTCCATGGGTCCTCCTCAGCCTAATGAATTGCTCCATGGATCTAGTTGAAATGTACTCTCATGCAGTGATCCTTCACAATACAATGTGGGTCATACAAATTGTAACTTCGAAGGTCGAATGGATACTTCATCTATTCTGATTTGACATCCACTTCCTTGATACTCTAGATCTCATATAACCCAATCCGGAACGAAAGAGCGGGCCAAGGTGCCTTCTTCTTCTGGTGCAGTCTAGCTGTCAATCCTGTCGAGATGTGACATGTTACTTCCTTCATGACAAGTATGTCCAAGGCAAACTTCGATAGAACATGCTGAGGCTTCTCCACACTGAACATTTGGATGAAGGTGTCGGACGGTGAGGCATATCAATCAGCAATGTCTATCAGTGCCTCCATTGGTTCCTTTGACACGCAGGGTGGATCCTGTTCGAATATCATCTTGTAAACTGGGGTGAAAAATTTATCGGGTAGCCATGTGATTACTCCTCTAAAGTTGCATTCGGACAACAACTTGAAATATGTGTTCACAACAGTCTCCATCGATGACCATGCCCACTCCAAGCCCAGGAACTCTTGTCGGGCACAAATTGCATCTAAGGTGTAGGCGGACATGTAAATATATGCATGCATACATCTAGGTGACTGTCGAGCCTCCATTACTTGTTCCTTCAGTTGATGAGCCAACAAGTCGAACCAGTTACATTGTTTTCCTTCTCTGACCAGTTGGTCCAGCGTGATCACCGAACTCTGTGGATAGGTTTCTGTGCTTTCTTGGCCATACAGTCAACATATAAATATGACCAAGTATTGATACGCCTTCTTGTAGATCTTGTTGGGTGTCAAAATGAATCGAATCGTCTCCTTTACCCAGTTCTTCACAATTTCTCAGGAGTTAGCATTGTTGTTGGGTAAGATTAAGGGAGTATTCATGATAGTTGTAGGCTCTGACATCTAATACATGTCATCATAATCTCATGCCCATAAGGTTCCAAGCTTCGTCCCACTAACACTGCTCAAGGTCATCGTCTTGGGATTAGTGTGAGAGACGATCCAGTGTATCATGTTTGTGCATGGGAATGCGAGGTATCTACATGCAATACGGTACAAGTAGGACTTATGAATGTTCACATACACCTGATGGTCTTTGAGGTCTTCCTAAAAAGTTCCTGCAAATTCTTCATTGACCTCTTTCCATTTCAGCTTGATTTCCTTGTCTAGAAACAACTTTGTATCTTCATAGATCGGTAGACATGCAGACACCCGTTCAAATGCTGCTCCAGTTGCACTACCATCGGTGTCTTTTGATCCCGCTCTCTTGGAGGCCATTGATCCTATACTGCTAAGAGGCGATGAACACTTGAAAGATCTGGGGACAAGCAACATGCATGAAAGGAAATCGGTTAACAAAAACCAAAGCAAATTTGGGGAATGACATAGCACATACTGCGGGAACTGATAGGAAAGATTGCGCAATATCTTCTGGGAGGCTGGGTGACTAGCTGCCAGAACTGTGCAAAAGGTAGTTTAGGTTATATGAGAGGAAAGATTGGCTGCTAGATCTGCGCAATGCACAATCCAGACTGGCTGTTGGGATTGCACAATGTGCAATTCCAGCTGGGAGTGACTGCAGGCTCAAGAACTGTATTGCGCAATTTTCTGGTCCAGTAGTCACTGTCCCTCAGAAATGCACAAAACAGTCCTGGAGGACAGTGCCTGGGCAGAATACGCATTTCTAGAGAGGAAGACAGAGCCTTCCTTCCCTAGATTGCGCAATGTTGTCTCGATGGAGGCAGAGTTTGGACCAAGGTTGACGAGACTCATTAACGGACAACTGAAATCAAATATGAAAGTGAATGCACTGTGACACTAAGTGAAAGCAAAATTGATTGACAGTGCATGCAAACATGAATGAAAGATTCAATAAAAGGATCAACATGCATGTGGATGAAGCAAGTCGCTGAATCGACAACTGTTCGTGCAAAACAGTTTCATGCATGCGACAACAGTGAGATAGAAATGAAAACTGAAACAGTGCTTGGACAAGCTAGTATGCATGTAAACGACATCAAGCATTAAAAGACATCAAGCAAACAATGCTCACACAAGCAAAAACACAAAATGGGACAGAAATGTTGAAAAAGACAAGTTGAGGCCACTTACCCGTGAATAGTTGAGTTGGATGTGTCGAAGAGTCCTAGATGTGTTGTGGGATGTCAGAGCTCCAAGATCGATGTGAAAGAATGAGCTCTGATGCGTCGAATAAATAAGTTTTTAACTCATGACGCACATGCCACAAATCTAGGAAAAAGCGACACTTGGAGGAAAGATTCTAAAACAACTTTGCATGTAACCTCCAGCTGCTAAAAATAGCTCCATGAATCATGGGATGCCTTTTGCATGTTTCATTTTTCTATTCTAGGAAAAAGCAAGCCATGCATGCAAGTCAATTTTCCTTGGTCTCAGGTGGAACTAGTCAACCCAACTGCTCATGCATGAAGCTACTCAACTGCTGGAAGGAAATGCACATTTTCTGTTGGGAGTTGGGTTGGCTGCCCAAGAGATTTGTGCAATTTCAAGCAGAGCAGCTGATTGTTGCCCAGATTTCCACAAATTCTGGGTTGAGAAGCCCTACTGGGGAAAATTGTGCAATTTTCACTGTGAGGGTTGAGTGGCAGAATTACGCAATTCTGGAGCCCAGCAGGCTGCCAAACAGGATTGCACAATTTCTGGAGGGAATGCTAGTTTCCCTCCAGAATTATGCAATTTCTTGGGGGAGCTACTCAACCTGCAGCTGGACCAAGTCGGGATGAACAACCTGTGAAGGGAATGCATCAAGTTGTGATCAACAAGCTGCCTTTGTACAGGAAAAACACTGCAGCTTGTGTACTTAACGAAGCAAGACAAGGTGTTGTGGAAAGTTGGTGGGGAGGCTTCAAAACAAAGCTAAGGCAAAATTTTGGAGGGTAGTTGTAGCTGCTACAAGAGGACCCTTTTTATGATTGTAATTTTGTTTGGTCCACTTGTATTCCCTCCTGAGATATCAAATGGATAAGGATAGTCCCTACATTGATCAAGATTTTACACTTCTCAGGATTAAGCGAGAGGTTTATTTCAATGCACTTATTTAGGAATTTCCCCAGGTTAGAGAGAGACTCCAGGAAGTCACACTCATAGCAAGTGAAATCATCCATGTAGATCTCTATAGAGTCATGGACTAGCTCAGCAAAGATGCTCAGAACTACCCTTTGAAAAGTGGCAGGGGCATTACATAATCTGAAAGGAAGGACCCTATAAGCAAAGGTACCCCAAGGACAAGTGAATGTAGTTTTACCTTGGTCCTCTAGGCTAATCTAGACCTGATTATAACCACTAAATCCATCCAAGAAAGAGAAGAACTTCTTGTTGGAAATAATACTAGGAGGGGGGGTGAATCAGTATTTTCAAATCAATAATTTAATTTTCAAAACTGATTTGTATAAGCTACTTTAGCTCAGTGAACTAGCGTGTATACGCAACTGTACTTAATGCAACCAGCGTATATGCAGAGATCTTTTGACTTACCCAAATTATCATGTATTGAACTTTAATCAGTATATCAGGAATTCATTAGATAGTGCAGTAAAAGCAGAATAAAGCATCACACATAAGCAACACACATGAACACCAAGATATAAGGTGGAAACCCAATGTGGATGAAAACCACCTGCTGTTGTCGTCTCTGTCTTCTTTTAATAATAAGAAAATTATGTTTACAATTTTTATAGTGGTGCAGTCTTATACCAGTACGTAGGCTTCTACCTACAGAAGGTGACAACCTTCTCTCGTTCTCCAGCTTCTACTGGAAGGGAGCTACAACCCCCTAGCTCTTGTACTAGCTGTTATGTTTGCTTAGTATGTAGGCACCGACTTGCAGAAAGCTACGACCTTCTCTTTTTCTTCCTGGACCACGTTTCATAAATTTTCAGACTGGATCCATCAACAACATCATAAGTGTAATTCAATCATCAAATATATCTGCATCAACCAATCACCTTTTGAACCAACCACAACCGAATTAATCAATCACTTTGACAACCCATTAATCTGATCATTCAGAATAGTGTCACTAGAATACAGTAACCAGAACCCATAACTCTGCAACAACAAACAGCAACAATTAAAACATATTTTATAAGGTATACGCTACTTTCATGTGCCGAACCTGCGTGTATATGCACTTTCCTCAAAGCCAACGAGTGTATACATCTTCAAATATTAATTCATAATTATGCAGCTATACCAGACTTTAGTTGTACCCAGATAATATCCTTTACATAATAATATATGTGTCAGTATTCAGATCTAGAATATTCATGAGCAAAAACACATAATGATAGTTCATTTTATGCCTTAAGATCCTGATCCATCATTAGATCTTATCCTCCATCAACCGCTAAAGTTCCTCCTTGGTTTAGATCCAACAGTGCACCATAACCCAATAACCTGCATACTAGATCTCACACTTCATCAGATATTCAATGCTTGTGTGCCTTGGCCTAATGATCTTCTCCTCCTTTTATAGTTTTAGGCCTTTCTCAATACCATGGACCAAAACCACTTAGGACCAATACCTTGGATCAAATACCTAGGGTCAATACCTCGGACCAAATACTTCGGAGCAAAACTTAGTTTTCCAAGGTATACGCGTTTTTCTTTTTGTGAAATTGCGTGTGTACGTTATATGCTCCTTTTGTTCTATTAACCTGCGTGTATACATGGCTTGATCAATGATGAACCTGTGTATGCCTCTCTTTCTTCATTCTGTGAAGACTGATCTGTAATTCTTTATTGTTTTCCTGCTATACTCTGATTCCTTGAAGCTGCCCTACATTGCATTCTGTCACATTTGATATCTCTTTTGTAGATTCATCTAGTTACCATATACAAGTGAGTTGTTCTACTACAAGAGGGTTGCCATCAAGTACAACACATACATCATAATGCCAGCAATCTCCCCCTTTGGACTGGATGGCAACAACAACCACACCAAGTCACTCTCCCCCTTTGACATCAAGGGCAAAGAGTCATGCTCCCCCTGAGTGCATGTTGAATTCTCTAATATGCTGAAGTGTGTTGATTGAGCTCCCATTATCAAGTCCATGCTCCCACTGAGCATAAGCAAGGTCTGCAAAAAGGTGTTCTAAAAGAAGAACATGACTCTATACATACATCACAAATGACCTTCCTATCACCAAAGACTCATACATACATCCATATCATGCATAGTGGGGTTACAAATTAGGTCTTTTCATGACCTTTACAAACAGAGACCAATTTTTTTTTAAACAAGACCATGATAGTCATCAGCAACTATCATATGATCTACACCATTAGCAACATCTATCAATCAGCATCCAGACTAGTATATGTCCATCATTAGTTCCCAAACTATCATCAACCATGTTCTCCCCCTAAACCTGTTCCACCTGTTCACTGTCAGATCTAATCATTGCATATGTCAGTAAGAGATATCAAAGAATCATCATCAATTAGATATTCATCAAGTTATCAACAACTTTATGAGGACCAATATATTTCCACATATTATCAGCAGAGTGAAACCATCATCAAATAGAGCAGATAATTGGCAAAACCATAGCAAACCCCTTTTTACTGAGTCTGGCCCACTGCATTCCTTCAAACCAACACATACGTGACTGTGCCCACAAAAACCCATGTATGTACGCGACTACACTTTATGAAACGCGTGTATAACCACCTTTCTTTGAAGAAAATAGGATTTAATAGCAGGATGATGCAGCAACTACTCCCAGCTTTTGTCTAAGATATCCAAATGTCTCTCTGGGTAGTGGTTTAGTGAATATATCAGCAACCTGTTCTTTGGAGGGAACATACTCTAGTTTGACCTTTTGTTCAAGCACTTGTTCACTTAGAAAATGATATTTGATGGGTATGTGCTTGGTCTTGGAGTGCATGACTAGATTCTTTGAAATACTGATGGCGCTTGTATTATCACATAGAATGGAGATAGGTGGAGTACATGTGATCTGAATGTCTTGCAAAGTTTGCATCATCCAAATTAGTTGTGTGCAACAATATGCAAAAGCCACGTATTCTGCTTCAGTTGTGGATAATGTAATTAAACTTTGTTTCTTGTTGAACCAAGACGCTAACCTAGAACCCATATCGAATGCACCAACACTAGTGCTTTTTCTGTCATCGATACTTCTTTCCCAATCTGCATCTATATATGCATGAAGTGTAAGATCGGTATCTCTAGGATACCATAAACCAAAGTTCTGTGTTCCTTGAAGATATTTGAAAATATTTTTGACTTCCTGAAGGTGTGTTTCCTTAGGATTTTCTTGGAATCTTCCAACTATTCCCACTGCATGCATGACGTTCGGTCGGGTACCTATTAGATAAAGTAGACTACCAATCATGGATCTATAAGTTGGTTGATGTATTGCTGCTAATTCATCATTTGAGCTAAGACTGCATCTTGTTACCATTGGGGTACATACTGGTTTAGAATCTTCCATGTCGTACTTTTTCAAGATCTGTTTGAGATATTTGGTTTGTGAGAGAAAAATATCATCTTTATTTTGTTGAACTTGTAGACCAAGAAAATAGGCAAGCTCACCAAGCAAGGACATTTCAAATTCTTGTTGCATTACTGAGGCAAAATTCTGACTCATGGATTCTTCATTGCTACCAAAAATTATATCATCAACATACACAACAATTATTAGCAATTTATCAGTGTCCATCTTTGTATATAGATTGCTATCTGCTGACCCCTTTGAAAACCCTGTTGGTGGAGATATTTGTCAAGATGGTAATACCAGGCCCTTGGAGCTTGTTTTAGACCATAGAGAGCCTTTCTGAGTTTGCATACAAGTTTTGCATCATTTCCAAGAATGAATCCTTCTAGTTGTTCAATATAGACTTCTTCTTCTAAGTCTCCATTAAGAAAGGCAGATTTTACATCCATTTGGTATGCTTTGAATTTCTAAAAACTAGAAAGAGCAAGAAACATTCTTATGGCTTCAAGTCTAGCAACAGGTGCAAAAGTTCCTTCAAAATATATACCTTCTTGTTGAGCATACCCTTTGCAAACAAGTCTGGCCTTATTTCTAATAACTTCTCCATTTTCGTTCAGCTTGTTTTGGAATATCCATTTGGTTCCTATGATATTCTTATCATGAGGTTTAGGAACTAATTCCCAAGTATTATTCTTTTTAATTTGCTCAAGTTCTTCATTCATGGCCTTGACCAACATTCATCTCTACATGCTTCATTTACATTTTGAGGTTCGGTGGAAGATATTAATGCTAGATAGTTTTGAGGCTTCGGCAATATTTGTTCTTTTTTTCACACCTGCCCCTTTTTCCCCTAAAATTTGAGTTTCTAGATGATTTTTCTAAACATACCTAGATGGAGTCTTTTCTTCTATCGTTATCTCTTCTTCTGGTGCTTCATTGGTTTCTTCTTCAGAATCAGTGTGATTTGATGTGGGAAAATGATCCTCATCTTCTTCATTGTCATAATCTTCGGTTTTTATCTGTTTTGGAATTTTGCATGCATCATCAACTACAACATCAATACTTTCAATAATTTTCGCAAGTCTTTTATTATAACATTTATATCCTTTACTTCGAGAAGAGTAGCCAAGAAGAATACCTTCATCTGCTCTGCGTTCAAACTTACCAAGTTTTTCATCAGTCCTTTTGATGTAACATTTTCCTCCAAAAACTTTGAAGTATTTTACAGTAGGATTCTTACCATACCAAAGTTCATGGGGAGTTTGAGTGTTGTTTACCCGAACATTTGATTGGTTGAGAATAGTGACGGCGGCGAATGCAGCTTCACCCCAGAAGGTTGCAGGAGCTCCAAATTCATCTAGCATAGCACGAGCCATTTGTTGAACAGTTCTGTTCATCCTTTCTACCACTCCATTTTGTTGAGGAGTCCTTGCGGTGGAGAACTACCTTTTTATTCCATGTTGTTCACAAAATTCAAAGAATTCATCCGAGGTAAATTCCCCTCCTTGATCAGATCTGAGGCATTTGATTTTGCAATCAGATTCATTTTCAACCGAGGATTTGAAGGCTTTGAAATTTTCAAATGCTTCGTCTTTATGCTCTAGAAGACCTATCCAACACATTCTGGAAAAATCATCAATGAACAATATAAAGTATTCTTCTGCACGAGGTGACTTTTTCCTTGATGGTCCACATAAATCAGTATGAACAAGTTCAAGAGGCTTACTAGCTGACCCTTCCTTTTCAATGAATTGAGATCTGGTTTGCTTACCGAATTGACATGATTTGCATATAGTATTTTCAGGAATGTTGATATCTAGAAGATCACGAACAGCCTGAATCTACATGCTTTTCTTATTTGAGAAAAGTTTACATGTCCCAATATTTTGTGCCATAGACAGTTTTCATCATTTTTGTTTAAATAGCAGTGTTGTTGTCCTCCCTTGAGTATGTATTGGTTGTTTAGAGTTCTTGTACCTTTAATCATGGTTTCTTCTGTATCAAGCTCACGAACAACACATCCATTTGATCGAAACACTACTTCATTTCCTTGATCACACATTTGACTCACACTCAACAGGTTATGCTTTAAGCCATCAACATACATAACATTCCCAACTTTAACTTTTTCTTTCAAGAAAATAGATCCTTTACCTTTTATGACAGCAGGAGTGTCGTTTCCAAATGAGACACTCTTTTCCTTTTCTAAGGCATTATATGAGTGTAGTTTTTCTTTGTCACCTGTCATGTGTTTTGGGCATCCACTGTCGATGTACCATTGGTTTTCGTGTCCTTCTGCATACAAGGCTATACCACATCTTTCTGTTTGTGGTTCTTTCTTTCTCCATATTTTGGGATTTAATGAGGTTTTCTCCTTTAGACATATTTGTCGAAATTTACTCCTGCATTCAAATTCTTCATGGCCAAAGTTGTTACAGATTGAGCATTCTATTTCATTTTCAAAAAGAGAAAAGTTATTATAGGAACTTTCCTTGATTCCTATCACATTTCTTTGATTTCGTGCTTCTCTAGTCATGATGGTTTTGTAAGCAACGCATTAAGCAGATTTTTGTCCAAATTATGGCATGAGAAGCATTGACCATTAAAGAAGTTCCTGCGATTATCGAATCTACTAACCTAGTGATTGTAGTTTCTATTGATATTCATCTTTGAAGCAAATTAAGTATGATTTACTTGAGGTTGGTTGTGGCTTTTGTTCATTCTTGAAGTAAGTTGAGCCTAATTTACCTAGTGATCTACTTTATGCCTTTGATGACGATTGTCAAACTGGTCACTGCTCTTTGCTACATCAAGATAGCTTTTAGTGGAGGTTGACGGCTTCTGTGTTTGAGATGCTTCTTCAGTATATCCAAGACATGTATTTATCAGAGGAGAATGCTGCACTTTGATAATTTCATTTAAGGTTTCTGATCCTTTAGTAAATCTAAGATTGAGAGCTTTCGTTTTCTCAAGATCCTTTCTTAGACCCACAATTTCACATTCTAATTTTTCATTGTGTTTTTCTCTTTCAGCGAGTTGGTATGTCAAGGTATCTATAATCATATTCTATTCTTCTAAACAGATTTTGAGTTTAGAGATTTCTCATAAACGTCATCTTCATCTAAAGCATCCAAAAAATAATCATCTTCATAAGCCATCAGAAGTCTATAGTCATTATTATTTTCATCTTCATCACTATTTGATAAACCATCGCTATCTTCATGAGTATAGTAGCTCTTTTTACTTACATTTTGTTTTCTATTCCATTTTGCAGATTCCTTCCCTTTATCATATTTATCTTTATGAGGACATTTAGTAGCATAATGACCAACTCTACCACAGGTAAAACATTTGAAAGGTAGTTTACCTCTGAATCTTCTGGAACCCCATTGAAGTTTCTTGACAAAGTTTACTTCCTCTTCTTCTTCTGAAAGATGTCCTGATTCATTGAGTTCTTCTTTTCCTTTTGCTAAAGCTTTAAATGCGACTTCTCTCATATCTGATGGAACTCCTTTTCTCATCTCAAAGGCAGTTAAGATTCCATGAAGTTGTGTCATAGTAATAGTCTGTAGATCCTGCTTTTCTTCTATGATAAATACTTTTGATTCAAACGTAGCAGACAAGGATCTTAAAACCTTTTCAACTAAGGTAACTTCCTTTATCTCTTCACCTAGATTCTTCATGCAATTAACAACCTCATCTATACGTAAGAAGTAACTAGCTATACTTTTATCATTGTGCAACTTGAGAATTTCATACTGAATTCTGACAGTTTGTAGTTTAGCACATTTTACCTGAGAGTCTTCTTTGTAGCTTAGAACGATTTTGTCCCATATTTCTTTAGCGGACTTGAGCTTCATAAATTTGACAAACTTTGATTGTGACAGACTTCCCAATATTGACAGCCTTGGCATCGGTTTCATATTGCTTTTTACCTGTCGTATCTATAGGAATTGTTGATGGAAAAGTATATCCTCCTTCCACGATTTCCTAGGCATCTATTCCAAGTGATTGAAGATAGGTTGTGGTTCTTATCTTCCAATAAACAAAGTTGCTCCCATCAAATATTGGTGGTCTAACGGATCCCCCGCTTTCTTGATTACTCATGATGATGGATCTTCCTTCAAGCAATCAAGCTTCTTCTGATGGACCTGCTCCGACACCAATTGTTGGAAATAATACTGAGAGGGGGGGTGAATCAGTATTATCAGATCAATAATTTAATTCTCAAAACTGATTTGTATACGTTACTTCAGCGCAATGAACTAGCATTTATACGCAATTGTACTTAACGCAACCAGCGTATATGCAGAGATCTTTTGATTTACCCAAATTATCATGTATTTTACTTTAATCAGTATATCATGAATTCATTAGACAGTGTAGTAAAAAAAGAATAAATCATCACACATAAGCAACACACATGAACACTAAGATATAAGGTGGAAACCCACAATGGGTGAAAACCACCTGCTGTTATCATCTCTGTCTTCTTTTAATAATAAGAAAATTATGTTTACAATTTTTGTACTTGTGTAGTCTTATACCAGTATGAAGGCTTCTACCTACAGAAGGAGACAACCGTCTCTCATTCTCCAGCTTCTATTGGAAGGGAGCTACAACCCCCTAGCTCTTGTACTAGCCGTTATGTTTGCTCAGTACGTAGGTGCCGACCTACAGAAGGCTACGACCTTCTCTTTTTCTTCCAGGGACCACGTTTCATAATTTTTCATATTGGATCCATCAACAACATCATAAGTGTAATTCAATCATCAAATATATCTGCATCAACTAATCACCTTTTGAACCAACTACAACCACAACCGAATCAATCAATCACTTTAACAACCCACCAATCTGATCATTCAGAATACAGTAACCAGAACCCAGAACTCTGCAACAGCAAATAGCAACAAGTAAAACATATTTTATAAGGTATACGCTACTTTCATGTTCCGAACCTACATGTATATGTGCTTTCCTCAAATCCAACTAGCTTATACATCTGCAAATATTAATTCATAATTATGCAGCTATACTAGACTTCAATTGTACCCAGATTATATCATTTATAGAATAATATATGCATCAGTATTCAGATCTAGAATATTCATGAGAAAAAACACATAATGATAGTCCATTTTACGCCTTAAGATCCTGATCCATCATTAGATCTTATCCTCCATCAACCGTTAATGTTCCTCCTTGGTTTAGATCCAGCAATGCACTATAACCCAATAACTTGCATACTAGATCTCACACTTCATCAGATATTTAATGCTTGTGTGCCTTGGCCTAATGATCTTCTCCTCGTTTTATAGTTTTAGGCCTTTCTCAATACCATGGACCAAAACCACTTAGGACCAATACCTTGGATCAAATACCTAGGGTCAATACCTTGGACCAAATACCATGGAACAAACACTTCGAACCAAAAATTAGTTTTCCAAGGTATGCGCGCTTTTCTTTCTGTGAAAGTGCGTGTGTATGTTATACGCTCATTTTGTTCTGTTAACCTATGTGTATATGCGGCTTGGTCAATGGGGAACCTGCGTATACCTCTCTTTCTTCATTCTGTGAAGACTGATCTATAATTCTTTGTTGTTTGCTTGCTATACTCTAATTCCTTGAAGCTACCCTATATTGCATTTTGTCACATCTGATATCTCTTTTGTAGATTCATCTAGTTACCATATACAAGTGAGTTTTTTTACTACAAGAAGGTTGCCATCAAGTACAACATATACATCATAATGTCAACACTTCTTCCCTACAAGACCATGCAAGACTTGATCAATGAAAGGTAAATGGAAATGGTATTTTTTAGTGGCTTTGTTAGCTCTTTGTAATCCACATAGATCCTCCACTTTCCATTCTTATTTGGGACCAAAATTAGAGGGGACACCCACTCACTATCTGAGATGGGTTAAATGAACCTTGCATCCAACAACTTCTGCAACTCTTCCTTGACTATGTCTTTCAAGCCTGGGTTCATTCTCCTCTGAGGTTGGTGCATTGGTTTTCGTCCTTCCTTGATGTATATGTGATGAGTACACACCGAAGGATTGTTTAAAATGCAACAAGATGATCGAGCTTAGTGAAAAGAAGTCACCTTCACTAAGTGGTTCCGCAAGCTATTTTTGGCGCAAAGTCTATTTTTAGACTATGTCTATTTTTAGACATATGGATCATGGTCTATGAGTTGCAGGATGTTATTTATGGATGATTGGTCATGTTGGTAAAAATATGGAACCTCTATTTTTAGACATATGT
>APFE030283878.1:4085-44303 GCA_000404065.3 Pinus taeda | reverse complement strand
ATCAGGACTCTGTCAATGGTCGGGAGAAATTGCCAGGATGGGAGAGACTTTGGTTGGATCTTGTGCAAGAGGAGATCAAGCGGAATACCAGGGACGGATCTTCATCAAAGGCATCTGATGAAGAAAAATGCACTTTGGCTACCAAAGCAAAGAAGGGGAAGAACAAGAAAGCTTCTCATTTCGGTGCGAAAGGCAAGAAGCAGGACATGTCCAAGTTGAAGTGCTTTCACTGTCACTAGCACGGACACTATGCCACAAATTGTCTGCAGAAGAAGAAAAATAAGCAAGCTGCTGGATCTGCAGCAGGAGAGACCTTAGCCTCACAGTTTGAGCTCGATTTTTCGCTGATTGCATGCTTGGCATCGAGTGTGATGGGATCGGTATGGTTCTTGGACAGTGGTGTGTCTTTTCACATGACAGGAGATCGAGATTTGTTTTCTTATCTGAATGAGAAAGATCTTGGAGTGCACATCAAGATGGGCGATGATGGTAGATACAGTGCGACCGGTATCGGTACCATTTCCTTTGAGAGGGAGTCTGGTAAACCCTTCATATTGAAGGAAGTGATGCATCTTCCAAGATTGAATAAGAATCTTATCTCTGTGGCGATGTTAGAAGACAAGGGATATGATGTTGTTTTCAGCAAGGGAAAGGATTTCCTGCGTAGTAAGACAACTAGAGAAACCCGGAAGATAGGGGTTCGAGTCAAGAACCTGTATCAGTTGCATGTAGATGGCTACGTTGCAATGGCATGCAAGGTAGTACGAGTGGTGAGCCGGGATGATGGCGAGCTGTGGCACCGGAGATTGGGCCACCTTCACCATGGAGCCTTGAAGATACTGCAGCAGATTTCTACTGGGCTTCCTAAAGGCACTCTTGCATAGTTAGATCAGTGCAAGGGGTGTACTTTGGGAAAATTTGTGAAAGCCACCTTTCAGGAGAAGGATAGTCGTGCCACGACGATCCTTGAGAGAATTCACACAGATGTGTGTGGACCTTTCTCAGTAGCTTCGACAGCAAAGCATAGGTAGTATGTGATATTTGTTGATGATTTCTCTCGAAAGTGTTGGATCTTCTTCATGCAGAAGAAGAGCAAGACATACTCAAAGTTTCGTGAGTTCAAAGCACTGGTTGAGAAGGAATTGGGGAAGAAGGTGAAGGCTCTTAGGAGCGACAATGGTGGTGAATACATCTCTGGCGAGTTCAAGGACTTCTGCAGCGTAGAAGGGATTTGAAGAGAGCTCATAGCTCCCCATAACCCACAGTAGAATGGGGTTGCTGAGCGGAAGAACAGAATGATTGTGGGTGTTGCACGGGCGATGTTTCATGATCAGAGCCTACCCCTTCACTTGTGGGCGAAGGCATGCAATACTGCAGTATATGTGCAGAACCATTGTGCTCACAAGATACTTGGCATGAGTACACCCGAGGAGGCTTATTCTGGTAAGAGGCCTGATATTTCCCATTTGAGGATTTTTGGTTCTCATGTTTACATGCATGTGACGAAGGATGCCAGGAAGAAGCTGGAGCCGACCGCAGAGGTTGGGATATTTGTGGGGTACACTGATACGCCTCACAATTATCATGTGTATTTTCCAGACAGTCGCAAGACTGTTGTGCGACGGGATATAAAATTTCAGGAGGAGAAAGCCATGAAGTGTTCGCTTGAGAGGGAGCCACACTTGCATGCAGATGAGGAGCTAATAGTTCCTAAGGATGAGCTTCAGGATGTGGATCAGCCACAAGATGAAGTTCATGGAGTGGAAGAGACCACTCATGCAACGCCAACCATTAGACAGCGAAAGTGCACTACAGAAGCTGAGCGACTCGCTCAAGATGCAGAGAAGGTTGTAGGACCACCTACAGCACAGTGCAGACAGAGAGAGTCACTTGATCAGTACATTGGACACATGGCTCTTGTGAGCAAATGTGTCATGACTGAGCCATCCTCTTTCGAGGAAGCTGTGGAGGATTCCGCATGGGTAGATGCCATGGTGGAAGAGTATGATTCGATTGTCAGAAACAGTGCATGGGAGATTGTCCCAAGATCGGAGGGGAAATCAGTGGTGGGTTCGAGATGGATCTACAAAGTGATGCAGGGCTGCAAGCCTATTGATACTCCTCTTCCTGGAGGTTGGAGGAAGGAGGATGCTACTTCAGCGAAGGTAGTGGATGCCACTGTTTATCGACAGTTGGTGGAGTCGCTTATGTATCTGGTCAATACACGACCCGATGTACTACAATCCAGAGATTGGTACAGATAGGAGGATGAGGTGAATCTATGTGGCTTCACGGATACATATTGCGCAGGGAGCCCAACGGAGCACATCGACATTAGATACCATCATATCAGAGATTGTGTGCAGCGGAGAATCATGTTACTTTCATATATTCCCACGGAGGATCATGATGTTGATATCTTGACGAAGGCGCTCACCAAGAGCAAATTCGAATACCACAGAGACAGGATAGGGGTTGTAGATAATCCATATATTGTTGAGAGGGAGTGTTGAAAATGTAACAAGATGATGGATCTTAGTGAAAAGAAGTCGCCTTCACTAAGTGGTTCCGCAGGCTATTTTTGGCGCAAAGTCTATTTTTAGACATATGAGCGGAGTCTATTTTTAGACTGCCAGTATAAATATAGAACAGTCGAATATTATTAGATCTTAATAATATTTGGACTATAAACATTATCTTATCCTCTTGCAGCACTTCAGTTCAAGCTACGGATGTGGCACATGCAACTGCCAGAAGGAAATACGCTTTTCTTATGGGTTAGTTGAGCTATTGCATGAAGGACTTCAGTTAGAACTCAAGTGATTGAGTTTGGTGGAGTTGAATGAGGAGTTGATGGAGTTGTGTTCAGTTTGACTTAGTTGAACTAGTTGTATTTAGTCTAACTAACAAATACACTAGTGATGAGTGGTGTGAATTAATTATTAATTAATTCACTAATTATTAACTCATAAATTAACTAAAGAATACATCAGTTAACTCAGTGCATGGACAGTTTAGTGGAGAAAAGTGTTAGAGGTGAGTGAAAGGGCAAGACAACTGTCAGTTGTGACTATAGTTGTGCATGAGATTTGCACAATCAATGGATTGAGTATTGCCAATGAGGATTGTGTGGTGTAGAAAAAGGGAATATGAATTTGGAGCTGATTCTTTATTCTATTCTCATGCAGGATTGCCCAGTGGAGGCAGGCAAGCAGCGGAGGAGATTTGAGCTAGTGATTGATTCAAATCTGAGCTAGTTTGTGTACATGTGGAGATAGTACTGAGTACTTGCGAGGAGTATTGTACTATGTATTGTTACATGTTCTTAATCAATATAATATACAGATAGTTGGGGGTTTTCAGTTGTATGCTTTCCCCGGGTACATACTATGTTGATATGTGCGATTGATGCTTCAATGTGCGCATGCGATTGTTTCTTTAATACTGCAAATTGATGTTCAACGTAGAGGAGGTTATGTATTATGCATGATTCCGTAAATAGTGTATAATCAGGATAATCTCTGTGAATAAGTGTCATATTATTCAAAATTTCTACAAGGATGCACTGCCTTCATTTCTTTATATCTCCAGGCAAAGGCATCTAAGTGCTCTCTCGGCATGTTGCACAACTTCTCTTCTTGGTTGGCTGAGAGAGAGGGGTTGATCTTCGAGGTTTTAGATGGACCGAATTCTACCATTTTGACATGTGCAGGACTTGGGTCCACTAGGCATAACTCAGTCCAAGGATTACCCTCAGATTCCTTCACAAGCTCATCAAGAGGCATGGTGTTCGAGGGCTAGTTCTGGAGGGTTTGGTTAATGAGGTCATGTTCATCAGGTTCCCCCCCTCCTATAATAACATCTACGGTACAAATTGGATGGGATGTAGTATGATACACTTCATCTTCCTCATCATCTTTCAACCATAAGGATAAGTCATGCTCTAGGGATAGTTGAGAATGAGGGTACAATACCAACTGTTTGGACAAATGCCCATTCTTAATGGTCATGTTCCCAACCTTGCAGCTTATGTAAGCATCAGTAGTGGCTAGCCATGGTCTTCCAAGGATGAGAGGATAACCATTGAATTTGGTCTTGGGCTGGAGAACAAGGAAGTCAACATGATACTCCCAGGAATCAATAGAGACCATTACATCCTGAACAACTCCCTCAAGAACCATTGTTGACCTATCTGCAAGTTGCAACATTGTTGTGGTCTTTCTCAAAGATCCTTGGAGATTTAGTTTGAGCATGGTTTCCTTAGTCATCATACTGATGGCAGCCTCAAGATCAATCAAGGTGTGAGGGAAAATGATGCCATAAATGTGCACATCTACCACAGGACTTCCAGGGTCTAGATACTTTGGGAAAATCACTCTCCCCAACATTAGATTAGACAATTGACCAATGACATTAATGGCAGGGGTGTCTTTATTTCTCCTCCTAAGATGTTTGAAGCATTTCTCTTTTATTAGCTTATTATAGATGGGAACATCTTTGATAGCTTGGAGGAGTGGGATTTTAACACAAAAGTTTTTCAATTATCCCAGAAGTTCAGTCTCTTGTAGGGTGTGCTAGTTAGAATGGATCAATCTTTCAGGAAAAGGAGGTGGATTCACTTTAGGAACACTCTCTTCATTTTCCTCTTCAACCTCCTTAGGTGGAAATGGAGGTTGGTTATCTGGGAGCACTCTTCCAGACCTAAGGTTGATTTATTGAATCTCCACAACATAGGCAGGGTAAGATGTCTCTCCACTATAGACATGTTGTGCCTGCTTGTTTTTTGCGTTCATATTTGGTTAAGAAGGCATCTAAGGTTGCTTAGGTGGAGCAAGATGAATGAGTTGTGGTTGAGATGGAGGTGGAGGCAGATGGTTGGTTGAATTCCACTGAGAATGTGTAGAAGCATATGGCTGAAATGGTTGATTGATAGGTTGGGGAGGATACTGAGGTGCATTATACCAAGGAGAAGGTGTGGACCATGAAATATGAGTAGGAGAATACCAAGGGGGCAAGTTTGGATTCTGATTGGGATGGAAATCAGAATGTGATGCACCTCACATGCCTTGTTGGTATGGTTGAGGTCCTTGAGGCCTCTTTTGATTGACGTAACAGAGTTGTTCAACCCCACCTTCTACCCCTTGGTATACAACTTTCAATCCATGCAAATAAGGACACTTATCTGTGGAATGGTTTTCCTCACAGACCAAGCAGACCTCTATAACATTTAATGGACATTCATTTATGCAGTGCCTTCTCGTGCATTTAGGGAAAAAGATAGGTAAGGCTCTCTCTGCTTCCTCTTGTTTCCTCTTGAACTGCAAGGTGTCCATTTGTAGAGCAAAGGTTTGCAACATTTCACTTTTAACGTCCTCCAACATATTTCCAATTTCATTCTTGGTAGATATGGTGGAGGAAGAGGAACTAACCAAAGTTTGACTAGACCTACCCTTCTTCCTAGCAACCCTAAAATGGTTTTTAAATATTGTCATAGGATAGTTGATAAATGTCTCCTCGAGACAACATGTTTAGGGTTTCCAGAATGTATTCCTTGATTCCTCTAAGAAGTACTAACTTGAGTGATTCAGGATTAAGGGTGCATCTGGCCCTTTTATAACTAAGCTGGAACCTTTCCTCATAGTCTTCCAGGGATTCATCCGGTCCAAGAGTCATTCTAAAGATTTCCTCTTCTGTGTCTTTGTATCTACGATATTCCATGTACTTGTTGTTAAAGGATTGTTTTATTTGAGCCCAGGTAGTGATGTTAGCCCTAGGTAGACCCATGAACCAGTGCAAGGTTGCATCCTTAAGGTTGTATGGGAACAACTTCAACTTCTGGCCATCAAAGGTATAATAATCATACATTCTACAGACAATAGAAAACTCAAACAAAAAGGTATCAGGGTCTGTTGAGGTTAAGCCATGGAAACGAGGGAGGGTGGAAGCACTTATATTTTTCATCCTATCATCTCCATTAGTCTCTCTGATGGGAAAAGCACCCTCATTTATGTTTTCAACCATGGTGTAGGTATGTGGAACGGTTTCTTCTTCTTCTTCCCCAGTAGGCTCTTCAAAGATCTTAGGTTGATCACCTAAGGGGTCCTCTAACTCCCTTGCAACCAGAGAGGGAAATGGACAGTCACTAAAGAAGAGTGAAGGTTAACTGTTTGATGGTGTGGGTATATTTGGCAAGAATTTCCTTGAAGTATCTTTACTCCTACGAGGCATGAAATAATTTTTTAGTTAAGTGTTTTTTTCGAAATCAACTGCAAAAACAGAAAGGAACTTTAGGATAACATCTATCTACTAAATACAAAACAAACAAAAAAAGTAGAAATTACATCTACCTAGATGCCTACCCGGCAACGGAGAAAAAAAGTGATGAGCCTCAGTATTGCAACAAGAATGTTGCAACTCCCAAAGCTACCAAATTTACTTTATTAACCCGAGGTTTCGTACAAACTTAGAGGTGACAGTGTTATGTACACAATAGATGCATCATTCTACTCATGCCACCCTCAACTGGGTCACTTGATCATTAGGGTTCTATACATCCTTCTACTGAAGTAAAAGAATTCTAACTACTGAAAGCAAAATGTAAAGGCTAGTCCTAGTGAAGAGAAAGTAAATCCTTTTCAACTTAGAAAATGAAAGTTTCCAACTTGTAAATGCTATGAAATGACACAAATCTTATGCTAATTTGCAGAAAAGAAATTATGCTAACTTGCACTCAATTAGCTAGCTATCAGGGTTACTTGAAAACATAATATTATTCAACCATTTCATAATTCAAGAATACATGCATCAACTATCTAATTCACACTTGCGGAGCAAATAAATTCTAATTGCTAAATTTGGAAACAAAAGAACTAACGCTATCTAATCTTGCAGGAAGGAAAAAAGAGTGAAAGGAATGATCTAGTTGGCACTTATGGTCATGGAGTCCAATTTGAGGGGTGAAACTACTCCTAATCTAGGCTAGGCTATCATTATAGGTCAAAACATGGTCAAAATAGGCAACTATAGGTGACCTACAAGATGTCTTGTATTGCTACAGGATGTCTTGTACTGCTATAGGATGTCCTAAAATGTTGTAGGAATTTGGCTAAGAGGGTTTGGAGGGTGAGAATGGTGAGATGAAGTGTTGGAAGGGTGTATGAAGCTATCGAAAGTGTAGGGAAGGTGATCACCACCCTTAGCCAAGCCCAGTACTTCAACAAGGTCGGATTCGAGCTAAGATGGCTTGCTCATGGTGACCTGAAAAACAGAGGTTTAGAACATGGGTTGGCATGCATCAACAGAAGGTGGAGAAGACCTAAATGGAGTTGGTGAAAGGAGTCATTTCCTGTATATCAACAACCCTGCAATAACACATGCACTTGTTTCTCTTTTCATTTGCAAATTATTACATGTCAATGTGAAAAAGATGAATTTAATTTGGAAAAGTTGATCTAACTATTGATAAGAACTTGATCTATGAACTGAACTACCTTTTAGGCTACAACAATCATGAGAAGCAAAATAAAAAATGTAAATCTTTCCAAGAAATCATAAACAACTATCTAACTAATGCTAAAACTTGATTTATACACTCTGTTTTTGGGTTGTGAGAGTGGGGTCCTCTAATCATGATCCCATGAGGGAGATGAGCTAGGGGTCACTATCACAATATTTTTAATGTATTTTACTCTACTGGATTGCAACAACTACTTTACCCTCTAAGCTAATGGGAGCATGAATAAACCACAACTTAATCAATCTTCTAAGCTTAAAAGAAACATGAATAAATTGCAACTGACCAACATTATAGACTAAGAATATACATACACGAGAGGAACTTCTACTACTAGGGTTGGGCCCTAATCCAAGAACTTCAGCCCTCTGAGTCAACTTAGTGCTGGATCAAAACAAAATTTCTCATTATCATTCAAAAAGTGTCAAATAAATCATGAAAATAATAGTCAAATGTGCCTCAGCTTAATGGCCTCTTGGCTACAATAAAACTTTGAATCCTAATAAGTCCCTTAGCTTGTTTATTTATACAAAAAAATGGAGCTACCAAAATCTCCCTAGAAAATAGGGATATTAGCCAACCTAAATCGAGAATAGGTGAATCTAACTCTTCCTTGACTTGCACTGCCTCAGCTGCCAATGAACTCGGCATGCTTGGCTGCCAATCACACCGAGTTGATGAGGTAGAGTGAGGGATCTTCGACTGATTTGAGGAATTAAAGAGGTGGACCATCTCTTAGAATCTCTCTTGCTTGTCTACTCTGAGTCCCTGCACTCAAATCATATCAAAAGTGCTCCAATTCCTACATTTAAGACTCATTAGGCCACATGACAAAGTAACACATCTTTACTCCTCACACTAAGCATGATATAACAAAATTTGTACATAAATGTCAGAAAAATATAATTTAATAAGCTGGAGGATGGCATTGTGACCCATATAATATACCTATTGATGAGCCTCATCACCTTTTATGGACAACTTGTAATGATGTCAGACAATGACTCTTTAGACAATGACAACAACAGTTCGTATGCTAAACTACTAAATGAAAACCAAAATGAATGAATGAGACAAAGGTATTTGACCTAAAAGCCCTAGGACCCTAACATTGGCCAATGGGGATGGAAACCTCCTATTGAGGTGCCAAGAACAAAGTCACAAGCTAGTAGCCTAATTAATCCATTAGGCAATGGAGTCATCATAAAAACTGAAAAATCAACTAACTGACTGACTTTAAAAAAACAAAACAAAAAACAAACAATACAAAACAAAAAACAAACAAAACAAAACAAAAAACAAACAAAAAAAAACAAAACAAACAAACAAAACAAAACAAACTAACAAAAAACAAAACAAAACAAAACAAAAAAACAAAAACAAAAATCAAAAAACAAAAACAAAACAAAACAAAACTAACTGAATAACTAAACTTACATATGGCAGTAGATCAAATTCTAATGATAATCGCCCACACTTGTAGTATTTGAGTATAAATCAGTATATATAATGGAGTGTTCGATTAGCTCAAATTCAGGTAAGAAAATGTTTCAACAGTGTTCCATTGACAGGTCTTCCTCCAAGTAGTTCACCTGACAAGTCTTTGAGCAAGTAGGAAGTATTCACCTTTCCACAAATTTTCAAACTCCCCATGCTTTCCTCTCTCCTCATTCCTAGCATCCCATTTTAACATCAAGTCTTCAATCTGAAAATCAGTTGACTTAGTCCTTCTATCATAAATCTTTTTGATCAGGTCTCGTATCAACTGAGTATTCATGAACACTTCTTCCCTGGACTATTGTAGTTGGATCATTTGGCTTATTCCTCTTTGTATATCTTTGGGTTCCACTTCAGCCTCCTGTAGCAACTTCATCACCAGAAATCCTAGTGAAGAAGGAAAAAAATCATGTGTTCCATAAACTAACTTAAAATGAGACATGCCTATTGATTTTTTAGTGCTTACCCGGTTAGCCCACAATGCATTCATTAACTTCTTATGCCAGCTCCTTTTGTTTTCCTTTAAAAATTTTTTGATTATATTGACCAAACTTTTATTGGAAGACTCAGCCAAACCATTACCCTGGGGGTAATAAGTTGTTTAGTGGACAAGGGTGGTGTTATATTTATAACAGAAATCCACCATTTTCCTTGATCTGAAAGCAACAACATTGTCTATAATAGTTTTATGAGGGCAACCAAATCTCGACAAGATATTGCTTTCCAAAAATTGAATGATTACCACATTTGTAGCCTGCCAAGTTGGGACTGATTCAATCCATTCGGTGAAATAATCGATTGTTGTAAATATCCACTTATGTTTTCCATATGAGGCAGGGTGAATTTCACCGATGAAATCAAGTCCCCACTGCTGAAATGGTAACTCAACTACAATAGTTTTAAGGGACAGTGGGGGTAGTTTCTTTCTTCCTTCGAAGATCTGACATTCACGACAATTGGCAACCTTTTTATATACATCAACGAACAACATTGGCTAGTAAAAACCAGCCCTTAAGATCTTGTTAGTAGTGGTCTTCTATAACAAGTGTTTGCCACAATCACCTTTGTGAAACTCCTCTATGTTTTTTTGCACCTCATCTTCAAGTAAAAAGTTAAATGACATACCACTGGGATCTTTCCAATACAAAAAGTGATCTATGACACAAAACTTGATAACTTCCAGTTTAAGGAACTGGACTTTAGTCTTAGTCAAACCTGGAGTAGCTTGCAAGTGCTACAACAGATACAACATGTCTGAATACCATGGAGAAACAACAAACTTTTCTGATATTTTTTTAACTGGCCTTGATCCATCCTCTTCCGACAAATCAACCAAGAAATTAATCTCAAGAGCATGCAGATTTGATTATGACATCATCTTCATCAGTCCTTGCCCTTTAATCATCTTCGTGGGTTTAATCTCTATGTCATGCTCGAGTATTGAAGCAATCCACTTACCTCTCCTACCTTCCAGATCATTTTGGGTAAGAATATCCTTTACAACAAAACTTGGTACATAAGAAATAATGTGTGAATGCAAAATGTACAACCAGAAATATTTTATAGCTTTCACTAGAGCAAACGCCTACTTTTCCATAATGTTGTATTTGAGGGCAACATTTCTGAGAGTCCTGTTGAAGAATGCTATTGGCCGCTCTACACCTTGCTAGTTCTTTTGCATTAGGACAACTGTTATACTATGCTCCGAAGCAAATGAAAAACATGATAAAATCTTGTGTGTAATCCGGACTGATAAGTACAGCAGCAAGGGGCAAGGCAGATTTTACCTCATTGAAAGATCTTCTGGTTTCTTCAATACATTTAACCTCATTGTCCTTTTTCAGCATGTTTGTAATTTCCCTTAAGATCTCTGCTAGATTCGGGATGAACCTTAGGAAATTTATTCTGGCAATAAAAGAATGAATTTATTTCTTGTTCCTCGGAAGGTCCATTTTCTGAATTACTTTGATCCTGCTAGGGTCTATTCTGATGCCATCTTTAGAAATGATATGTCCTAATATTTTTCCTTCTTCCAACCCAAACACTGACTTCTTAGGATTCAACAAGATGCCATATTTCTCGCACTTTTCAAAAAATTCCTTTAAGTGTTGCAAATGATCTTTATCCGATTGTGAATAGACATTGATGTCATCAAGATATATCACTAGAAATATATCCTTCTCATCCACAAAAGATATATCCATAGCTCCCTGAAATGTTGCTCCCGCATTCATTAAACCAAAAGGCATTTTAGCATACTTGAAATTACCCAACAGTGTAGTAAATGCAGCCTTGTCCTGATCTTCTAGATGAACAAGAATCTATTTGTATCCCGAAAAATCATCCAGCAATGACATCCTCCTTGCACCTGCCACCTTTTGAAGAATATGATCCATTTTGGGAAACGAGTAGTTGTCCTTGAGAGATATCGTGTTCAAATTTCTAAAAGCTACACACGACCTGATTTCTCCCATCTTCTTTCTAACTAACACTAAGTTAGACAACCACTTAAAGAATCTAAGAGGTAAAATGATACTAGCATCAAATAACTTTATTATGTCTTTTTTTATCAAAGGCAGCAAAATAGGATTTGTTCTTCGCAGCTTCTGCGTGAATGGTTTTTGGTCCTCTTTGATTGGAATTGTGTGTTGGATGATACTCCTGTCATAAACATTCAGATCCTTCTATCCCCAAGCAAAAACATTTGAAAAATCTGTCAAAAGATCCAGATATTTCTGCTTCATTTCTCGACCTAGAGCTTTATTCAATTTGACCATTTTAGGTTTGTTTGATGTACCTATGTTACACTCCTCTACACTTGTCTCAATAGGCATCAACTTTGGCCTTTTAGCTACATCATTTTGGTCAAAAAGCTCTTCAAGTGGTACCAACCCTCTCGGAATGACATTATTTTTATAGCTACAACACTTTCAATTTTGTCCCATTTTTGTCCAAATCTTCCTTGATCTGATTTATAGAGTTTTCTTTTTCCTTTTCTTCCCATCTATAGTCATTTTCAAACTGCATCTTGGCAAATTCTTCTTTCGTTAACAAAAAACTTTCCAGTTGTTTGTCATTCTCAAAATCCTATTAATACTTCATATTATCTGGGACATCATGTCGATACCTAAATTCAATTTCACATTTTTAACATGGATGAATTGGAATTTCAAAACCATAAGCGGATGTATCCAAGGCATCTGCAACAACATTTTGTCTCCTAGGAATGACAAACAAACTATATTCACAAAATTATTTCAGATAATATAGGACAACATTATGATAAGCAAGCATCTGGGGGTGTTTTGTTTGATACTCACCATTGATATGCTTGACAAATAAATCTTAATCTCCACATACTACTATCCTCTTAGCCCCTAAATTTTTCAAAGCCTATAAACCCAAAAGGAGTGCCTCATACTCTGCTACATTGTTGGTGCAATCAAAAACCAACTTGTAGGAGTAGAGATTGGTCTTTCCAACTACTGGGTTGATAATCCACACATCTACACCAAAACCTTCTCTACTTGCTTCCCCATCAAAATACATAATCCAAAGAGACTGTTCCCCTTCTTCTTCACCCATCTTGGCCTTTAAATCTTCAGATTTCTTATCATTTGTCTTGTTGTCCTGCCTTTTATTTTCCTTGTTGTCTTGCTTTTGGTCTTCCTCTCCATTCAAATCTGTAATAACAATTGAACTTGTTTTCTCTTCCTCAAGACAACCATCATTGAACAAAACAAAAGAATCTAAATCAGAGTGAACTGCATACACAAGATGATTGGTAGTCTTTTATTTACTGCTAATCATGTATTGCATCAATGGTTCTCGGTAAAGTATCCTTGTTTGGCCACCAAAAACTTAAACAATGATGTAAGACATGTCAGTATGCACGACCCCTTGCAATTTTTCTATCCATGCCCTAGATAAGAGCATGCCAAACTTGGGAGGTATGTTTGCCACGACAATATCCATGACTATGCTCTTGGAGGGAATTTGAGTTCGGGAGATTGTTGGATCCTTTATCAATACCAAACACTCACCTTGCTAGAATCAAAAGAATACAGGTCTTTGTATGGTCTAGTCACGTCAAGTCCAAGCCTTTCCATGATCACCTTTGGCATCAAGATATGGGAAGCCCCGTAATCCAACATAGCATTGTGAAGAATTTGATCATGCATGTTTAGACTCACATAGAAAGTAAGCACTTCACTATCCCTACCCATGTCATCATTTTTTGGCCCGAAAATAGTAGCAGGATGATCATATGTGACATTGACAGTATCATAAGTCTTGTCAATCCTAAAAGCCTTTAAAATTTCAACCCTATACTGATAATTTTTCAGCAACTCACCTAGAGGAATATAAATTTTAAGCTTAGCAAGTTCAGTACCAAAATTGAAAGGATTTTGTGTTCTTTCTACCTCCTTAGGGACTTGTTGAAGGCCCAAAAATCAGGCCTACAACAAGGGGGATACCCACCCGGTCCGGACCTTGGTTGACAGCTCCTTTTCTGTTTGGTATGGTGGGTCTGACTGGGGATAATGGGACCAGTTTCCCAATTGTGTGTGTGTGTAAGATTGATTGATGTTTGTGGCTTTAAAATATTCTAAATGAGATAATCTACTTCTAATTCTAATATAATTTGTATCTAAAAAAGCAATGACACTAATATCTATACTAACCCAGGGTAAGATTTTTTTGTTATGCGATCTAAAATGATTTCAAATAACAATTGGTAATAAAGATCATTCAACTGTTGTAAGAAAAGAATTCAATATAGATGAACTACTTTGCATAAAAAGTTAGACGAAACAGTTGTGAGAAGCATATCGCATAGTAAGTTGTTCACATATCAAGCATAAATAAATAGCTATCACCCTACAAAAGTGCCAAATGATAATTCAGGCATTCAAGCATTAACATGTAAACAACTAAGCTTAAATATCACTCTAACACAGGAGATAGAAACAGTTAAGAGATAGAAGTTACCATTTATAACTAGTTCTACTCATGAGCTTCAAGCGATAACGATTTATCTCTTCTCAATCCGACATCAACTAAGAGTACAGAAGTGCAACATTAGTAGCAGATATCAGATGCAAAAATCAATAAACCTTGTTCCATTCATTCACCAAAACCACCTCGGAGGGTGCAAAAGTGCATGTTCTGGGGACAAGTTTTTGATAAATTTATGGACCCTTCTCTAAATGCATGAGAAGGGTTTAAATACTACTAACTATGTCTAAAAATAACTTATTTACAAAAATTTAGGATACGGTTTGAATGACCGTCCTGTTTCTAGGCAAAATAAAATAAAAATATTTCTAAAATTAAATCTAAAGCTAACTATTTCTATTTTTTTTCCTTTATATCGCAAGCATTCAGCATTTGCTTAAGTGAAATTGGTTGGTTGACCTCAGCCTTTAGTTGCCCTGTGAAAACGGAAACTACTAGAGTTGGCACCATCTTTCCGGCAGAATTTATGTTGTTTTTGAGAGTCATCCTCTTCGAGAGATTTTTCCTGGCGATGTGCGATTAGCGCTAAGTGCTAATCGCGCATCGGAAACTGCCTCTGTTTTTCAGTCTGGGTTTCCTTGATGTGTTTTCTGCCTCTTGCGTGCTTTCTTTTGGCGGACTGGGTTTCGCTGTTATCCGGCGCAGAATTGAACAAGCTAAATCTGCAACTGCGTTTCTGTTGCATGCGGTGAATGTGTATAAGGGCGCCATTTCTTTATCTTCAGATACCAGAGCCTCGCCTATTCTTCACCGTAATTTCTTGTACACTGCTTTGTATAATCTTTTGTCCTTCGTTCCTGCAGTTACAAGTGAAGTGAGAATAATGATAATACATAATGACGGGAATGATTTGACTGCCGAAGACATGTAAAAATATGCCACCTTACGTGAACTGACTCTTCGATAAATTCAAAACTATATTTCATTAATGAGCATTAAAGCACATAACCAGTCTCGTTTAACACTTTTTCTTGAACAATGAGCCAGACAAATTTGCAACGGGATGATTTTGCGATTTGCTTTGTGATATCGTAGATTTGTTACATCGCATATCACAATATTGCAAGATCGCATGATTTTTATTTTGTCTTATCGTAAGGTTGTTTTGCCGCATTATCGCAATTTCATAGTGGCGCACGATCGCAATATCGCATGATTTTTATTTTGTCTTATCGTAAGGTTGTTTTGTCGCATTATTGCAATTTCGCAGTGTCGCACGATCGCAATATCGCATTATTGTAAGATGTGCATATTTTGTGTTCAGCAGTTTCTTTGCGAGGTGCGATTTTGCAATATGCGCTATCGCATATCAGCGTTTTCTGCGCTTTTTTATTATAAGTATGCTTTTAAGATTTACGATGCGATATATGTTTTTTCTTTATGCAATTTCGCATCGCATTCTCGCGGTTTTATATTTTAGCTCGTAAGGAGGCATGTTGTTGTCCTTTTTTGCGATGTGATATCCTTTAAGGAGTGGTTTTACCTTCCTTCATCACAAAACTTAAGTTTTTAAATTTCGCAAAGGTATTTTCTTAAGTTTATGATAATAAGTTTTATTGAAAAAGAAATACAATCACTAATTGATTTTTTTGAAAATTTTTGACTAAGGGTCCCCTTTTATTTAGTATTAGTAATAACACTAAACAATAAAAGGGGGGTTGTTGGTGGCCACAACAATTGGCGATTCACTTGGAAGAACCAGTTATCTCTGTCGTTCTTTTGAATTTTCTAAACTTCCAAAACAGAAAATTTTCCAGAAAATTAAACTTTATTATAGAAAGATAAAGTACATTATGCTTTAACCTGTCAATGGTATTTTGTTTCAACTATTTTCAACTTTGATTAGTTGTTTCCTCAAGCTAGTCCTTGTATTTACATTAGTCATTACTTGGTTGTAAAGATAAAACAAAGGCTTCTCTATAAAACAGTTTTAAGTATACTCATTTGTCATAGGTAAAGCCTCTGCTGCCAGCAGACGTTCATAGCCTCGACAGGGTTACCTATTACTCAGCAATGATCTTAAATCCTATGTAAAGAAACCTACAATTCTCAAAGAAGAATTCACATCAACACTTATTGCATTTGATTTTATTTTATTCTTAAAGAACAATGTCTTGGTTTGATGGCCAATTTATGACACAGTCATTCACTTGACTTATAACTTGTTGAACAAGTTGGCTCGTGATGAGACCCCTTGCCTTTTGATTGGAACAATCTTAAGTCATTGCCCTATTGTGGTATGCAGTTTTGGCAAAGTCAGCTAGTTATAATATATGTGATTATGATAAGCCAGCTCGTGATGAGACCTCTTACTCTTTAAGATGAAGTGTATCCTTGAATTGTTCCTCTGAAATTTGTGATTTCCTTAGTAGGGAGGAAGTCATTGTTTCCTTAAGATAGCTCTGGACGACAATAGTAGAGTTTTTGGAAGGAGCTGTTCTACAGAGAATCTTTATTTTTTTTATTGATACCTTTCATTGCACTGATATAAAACAATTTCCCACTAAAGGTTGCTTTCATCAAATTTTATGAAGTTGAAACTAGTATCATATCTAGGCTAGAGTCTTTAACTGTATCTTCCAATAATAAAGATCAATTTTCCAAAAGATTTGCTATTTATACAAGCGAAAGCTCAAAATTTGAAAGAGAATTGGTATCTTTTTGGTAAATTCCTAATGTAACCATTCACAATTGGTTTTATTAAAAATAAATAAAAAATAAAAAAACTAGTTTAGAAAACAGAAGAATAATCTTCTAAGGAAATTATTTCTTAAGAATTTGACCATTAACAGGTAAGGAATCTCTCTTCCCTATTAAATCTTGCAACACAAAAGTGGATGGACCTATGACTTCTACAATCTAAAAAGGACCAAGCCACATTCGTTGAAATTTTGAATGTTTTCCTTTTTCTTCATGAGCCTTGTCCCATTTTTAAACTAGATCTCCCACCAGAAAATCTTTTCTGGTCATTATATTTGAATCAAAAGAGGATTTTACTAATGCTTGATCATGAGCGCGAGTTCTTTTAGCCTGCTCTCTTTGTCCTTCTAACTTGATTATTTCCATTTGTCTTAGTTGTAAGGAGGAAGTTGGTACTTCATCAATATATTGAACTAAAGACAGAGAGGGAATTGCTAAATGGGTTGGGAGAACTACTTCTTTTCCATAAACTAAATTGAATGGAGAAGTGCCAATTGAAGCTTTTTGTGTTATTCGATCTGCCCATAAAGCATATATTAAAGATTTATGCCATTTTTTATGATTTTGGTCAACTGTTCGTTTGATGATCCTAATTAGGTTTTTATTGGTAGATTCAGCTAACCCGTTCCCTTGTGGATAATAATTGGCGGAATATTTAAGTTTTAAACCTCTTTTAAGTGCAAATTCAATCATTGCTTTCCAGAAAAGTATGATGCATTATCAAACATTAAAGCGGAAGGAAATCCAAACCTAATGATTAGGAATTGATCTATAAATTCAATTATATGTTCAGCATTAGCCGTCTTGAGTGGAACTTCTTCTACCCATTTAGTAAAGTAATCTGTTGTTGTAAGGATGTATCTATGCTGCTTAGAAGAGTGAGGAATGATCTCACCTATTATGTCTAATCCCCACTGATCAAAAGGTCGCTCAATGTTGACTGGCTGTAGTGGCAAAGATGGTTTCTTCTGTCTTCCAGCGGCTATTTGGCAGACTTGACATTTCTTTACATAATTGTGCGAGTCTTTGAATAATGTGGACCAGTAATAGCCTGCGTGTAAGATTTTATCTGCAGTAGCATCTCCAACATAGTGTGCGCCTGCTGGCACGTCGTGGAGTTCCTGCTAAAAAAATTTAGCTTCAAATTCTTCAAGACATCTAAGTAGAACATAATCATAATTTTTCCTAAAAAGAACATCATTCAAGAGTTGATATTGTTTGGTTTTCAATCTTAGAGCTCTTTTTCTTGGTATGATCGAGGTATGAAGGGGCATACTCATTCTTCAGATAATAAATGATATCAGCATATAATGACTCATTATCATTTAGGCTTACCTCGTACACTTGTATGTCTGCAGATGGAATTCCAGATATCACCGATGCTCCGGCCAGCATTTTGCAAAAGCCTTGACCTTTTACAATACTTGTTGGTTTGATTTCTACATCATATTCCTGTAAGGCAGTAACCCAATTGGCTCTTTTGTCACCCACCTCTTTTTGCACTAAAAGATTTCTTACTGCTGAAAACGATACAATGATTTTTGTATGGGTTTTGAGTAGGAAGGGTCTGAAATATTTGATTGCTTTGAAAATAGCATAAGCCTACTTCTCCACATCTGAATAATTTAATTCATCCCTCTGTAAATTTGAACTGAAAAAATCAATTTGGGCTTCTGCGTTATCCTCATTTGCTTGGGTAAGAATCGTTGTGTATGATCTGTTAGAGGCAAATGTATATAAAACAAAAGGCTCTGAAAATTTTGGAGTCGCTAAAGATGGAGCATTCACAATTGCTTGTTTGATTAGATTGAATGCCTCATATTCGTCTTGGCCCCACTTGAAGTTTGAGTTATTTTTTGTCATTGTTTGTAAAGGAGATCCAATTCTTGAAAAGTCTGGAACAAATATCTTTACAAAGTTGATTTGACCAAGGAAAGATTGCATGGCTTTTTTGTTGTGAGGTAGGGAAATTTCGAAAATCTCTTTGATTCTGTCAGGGTCAATGTGAATTCTAGTTTTTGACACTGTGAATCCTAGAAGTTTTCCTTCACTTAATGCGAAAAAAAAAAAAGGACTTTTTAGGGTTGAGTGAAATTCCATACCTGAGACAACGTTGGAAGATTTGTTTAAAATCTCTGAGATGGTTGCTTCGTTTTTTGGAATAGACAGTTATATCATCCAAATAGATTACCACAGACTTGTTAACTAAACCTTTGAATGCAATGTCCATGGCTCTCTAAAAAGTGGCACCCGCATTAATCAGGCCAAAAGGCATTTTTTGATATGCGTAGGTGCCCCATTTGGTTATGAATGTGGTTTTTAATTGGTTTTCAAGGTGTACCAACACTTGATTGTATCCTGAGAATCCATCCAAAAAGGACATTAATTCTGACCCAACAACTACCTGCAAGATTTGTTCCATAGGAGGCAAAGGAAAATTATCCTTTTGGCAGGCTTTATCAAGGTTTCGAAAGTCAATACAGATTCTAATATCTCCGTTTTTCTTTCTAACAGGGACCATGTTGGAGACCCATCTAGAATGTCGAACGGGGAAAATTATTTTGGCTTTCAATAACTTGTTGAGTTCAGATTTAATCTGATTTCTAAATTGGGATGGATTTTTCTCAACTTTTGTTGGACTGGTTTTGCATTTTCCATCAGTGGAATAGTATGTTGGATGATAGAAGTGTCGTATGTTTTAAGTTCATCATAGTTCCAAGCAAAACATTTTTGTATTGTCTCAAAAGGCGGATATATGCTAATTTTTCTTCTGGAGTTAGGCCAAGGCCTAGATTGACGTTTTGTGGTCTGGCATCAATTCCCAGATTTACTAATTTGTAGTTCAAAGTTGAACTTTGGAGTTTTGAATTAGTAGATCTTTTAAACTGATCTTTCAAATCATAAAGGTCTTCTAATTTGACTATCGACTTAGGTATAGCGTTGTTAGTGTTATCCTGTTGCAATTGTTGATCATGTTGGTCTTCGTCGATTATTTGATTGGCATAGGATCCTTCAGATGTGAGAAAACTCACGATGTCAGGATCGTCATTAAAAATTCTCCGATTTGTGATGTTGTCAGGTATAGAAGGTCGAAAGATTAATTCTATTGAAAATCTATCAGGGCTAAAATCTACTGAAAGGATAAGTTTGGAAGCTACGTTAGCTAGGAGGTCTGCACTTGCATTCTGGATTCTGGGAATTCATGAGATATTAAATTGTATAAAGTGTTAAATCAGGTCTTGAACTAGAGATTGATAATGTTTTAAATGACCTGATAAACAATGTATAGTATTACGTACCTGTCTAACTACAATTTCCGAATCTCCGAAAACTTGAAGGTATTTGACGTTTAATCCGATTGCTTTGTACAACCCTTGGACCAAAGCCTCATATTCAGCGGTATTGTTGGTGTAATCAAATTCAAGCCTGCAAGTTAACATAGTTTTATCTCCTTCTAGACTAACTAGCACGCATCCTGCTCCTGCTCCTTCATTTTTTTCCACTGGAAAAATCCGTAACTTTCATTATGATTGAAAATTACATATTGATAATGCTATGCGCATATGCTTGAGGTCACTGTATACAGTGTACCTGTTAGATACAAAATAGGTTTTGTTCAGATCAGATGTTCCATGCAGGGTCATCTTTCAGTATGCTATACTATATATGTTTACAAAAAAGCCTTTCGGCTTGCCTATCTGTTCAATACATATTTAAATATTTCACAAAAGTTATTTTCGATATGTACAAAAATTTATCAGATGGTTTATTGCTCCGGTGTATGCTGATATCTCGGATCTATGTATGGGCGATGGTAGTATTTGTACTCCTGTTGTCCTTGTACCTCTGTGATCTCCCATACTCCTTTGTCCATCATCGTGGCCTCCTTGGATAATTTGTCAACACTCTCGTTATGTTCCCTGTAGATGTGTGAACATGTGATGTTGTTAAATGCTGCTTTTAATTCAAGAATCTCATTCAATATAATGCTGAGTGTGTGAATGTGACAAATTGATATGTTGTTAAACCAATTTATGATGGTTTTTGAATCCCCGAAGATGTTAATGCAAGAGATATGATGACTCAAAGCAAAATGTAGTAAATGACGGAGGGTAATAAGCGTTGCAAAATTGTTTGTTCCCGATCCCAGGCCTGCTTTAATACTGTAATAATGTTGTTCAGATTTGTAAATGATGAAACCACCCCCACAACTCTGTTGGTTTGCGGCTCCATCAAAGTATGCCCACGGGGTGTCATGATCAATCCGGGGAGGTGGGTGGGGGTGGCGAACATGCGGTGGTGGGGGTTCTGGCAGTTCACCATATGCAGCAATAATGCCGGCCTCCACCAATTGCCAGATAATAGGGTGGTCATAACTCCTGCTCCTTCGTTAGATTTAGAACCATCAAAAATAATTTCCTAAACAAAGATTTATTTACAGGCAAATCTAAAAAATTGATACATCTAGAACTATCTGTTTGGGAAAAGTTTTCGACTTGGGACAAAACAGAATGTTCTAAATAAGGTGACGTATGAGCATTGAAATTCCCTAGGAAAGAATCTACTGAGTAATTGCCAATAATGTTGTTGTTATATGCTACTGGCTCATTCTCTCCCTCTAGCTCTGTTACTATGTATTTCTGATGTCTTTCTCGTTCAACTTTTATTTGATTGGGTTTACCATTATAAGGGAGCCACATGTGCGACCAATCAGTTGCAAAATATCCATGAAGCTTTTCTGACCAATCTCTGCTAAGAATTAGACCATAAAATTCAGGAATATCAGCAACTAAAATGTTGATAACTTGACATACCTTGGGTTGGATGACAACCTTATGGTAACTTGATTCAATTCTCCAATCACTTCAACCTGTGATTGATCTAGCTGGACTATGCGCACAGCATACTTTTGTTGTTGAACGTTCAATTTTGTACATATTGACTTTGGTAAAATATTCGATGAAGCTCCAGAATCCACTAAACAATTATGCACATTTTTATTAAAAATTTCATAGGTAAGAAGGAAGGGGGGAGTATGAGATCTCGATCTTCCTCCAATTAATACGATGTCATTTGGATCAATCTTGTTAATCGCATTAGTCGGAGGTCTTCCCATTTCATGAGAAGCTTGATAAATTACAGCAGCAGGCAAAGGTGCAACTGGCACAGCATGTAATTCTTTCAAAAGTATCTTTTGCTGGTGTTTTAACTTGCTCAATTCATAAAGAGTGATGTTGGCCCGAGTCTTCTTCATATCTTCTATAATATTGTACTCCATTTCATCATAAACGATCAGCATTTTAGATGGAGTAGACGAATCTGTTTGGACTAGGCTGGTTTGAGTCGCTTTAGATGTTGTCTTCTTGGGTGCGACTTTATGCTTCGTTGCCGAGCTTGCGCTTTTTGGCTTAGGGGTAGTTTGGGGGGGATCAAGCTGATTTCTGCATCGTGTACTAATCGGGAATGCTTCTTGATCCTCTTCTTGTGGGAGGATGAAATCCCACATTCCTTGTAACTCTACAACTTATTCTTCCTTAGTTTGCTCTTTAGTAGCGATTTCCTCTTCTTCCTCAGATTCAACGTTTGTAATAGCGTTGGGGGGCTTTGAATCAGTCGAGGGATTTCTTTCAAAAGCTCTATATGGCTTCTTTGAAGAAGTTTCTGCCACTTGTTTCTTAATGTTGACCATTTCATTAGACATGGTCTTCAAAACCTTTCGTAATCCTTCTAAATCAAAAGGATCTTTTGATTGCTTTTTCTTGGGATCTTCTTTGAATGTTACCTTCTTAGACTTTTGTTCTTCGATCGCGGTCTTCTTTTCAAGGGCTATAATTCGTTTCTCTATAGTTATTGCTTCTTTCATGTTTTCAACTAAAGTTGTCTTATTAGACCTGTCCACGAAGATTGCTATATTTGATGGTAAAGCAGTAATGTACCATTCACTTCTTACTTCTTCACTGGGCTTGGAAGCAGTAGGAATTTTGTTTAATAGTTTATTGAAACGCGAATTGAAGTCTTTGATAGGTTCTTTTGACTGGGCTCTGAGGTTTGACAGGTCACTAATCAGCGTCGCAGTAGACCTATCATCACCAAATTTAATGAGGAATCGCTCCTCGAAGATATCCCAACTAGTGATAGATCCATATGGTAATGAAAAATACCATGATCCAGCTGTTCCTTGAAGGATATAAGGAAAAAGTCAAACGACAACATCTTCATTAGTAACTCCATTAAGATTTATGGATAGCATAAAGTTATTAATATGCTCTTCCGCAAGCATGCCTTCTTCAGGATTGAATTTAGGCAGCCATTTTTCAGGATGGGCTGGTAGCTAACTCAAGGGTGCAGGCATTAAGATTGCCCCTGGGTTATTTCGTGGAGATTGAGCCATCGCTGATCTACTAACGAAAGGACGTGCAGAAGATGATCCTTGAGGTTGAGGAACTGAGGGTATTACGATTCCAGATGTTTGGGAAGGAGATGTAGAAATACCAATAGGCTGGTGAACAATGGTCTGAAGTGGTGGAGTGGATGGTTGACCTTGCGATGAAGATATTGAGATGGATGATGATGGTGAAAGAGTCTCGCTATCGGACCCTTTGGATGATTTCCTTGCTCTCTTCCTTGTGGGTAGAAGTAATTCAGTTGTTTGAACACCAAAACTTTCGCTCTTTAATCTGGTTAAGGGATGAGCAGGGTTATATTGTGAAGTCACGCTGCCTTGAGATTTATCAGACCTTTGAGGGGATATAGAAAATCGCTGAAGTTTGTGAATCAAAGATTCAACTTCAGGAGGTTCAAAAATAAATTGTTCTGAACTATCAGGGTTTATAGCAATGGTTGTTGATCCTACAACTTCTGACTGTGGATTTAAAGATTCTAAATGAAGTGGAGAAGTTGGGGGAGATGGTGAGGGCGATTTGCTCTCAGAATGGTATTTTGATTTGGACTTACTTGCCATTCATAGTTACAGGCCCTCCTTCTAGCGCCAAATATGTTGAAGGCCCGAAAATCGAGTCTACAACAAGGGGGATACCCACCCGGTCCAGACCTTGGTTGGCAGCTCCTTTTCCATTTGGTATGGTGGGTCCGACTGTGGATAATGGGACCAGTTTCCCAATTGTGTGTGTGTGTAAGATTGATGGATGTTTGTGGCTTTAAAATATTCTAAATGAGATAATCTATTTCTAATTCTAATCTAATTTGTATCTAAAAAAGCAACAACATCTAATATCTATACTAACCCAAGGTAAGATTTTTCTGTTATGCGATCTAAAATGATTTCAAATAACAATTGGTAATAAAGATCATTCAACTGTTATAAGAAAAGAATTCAATATAGATGAACTACTTCGCATAAAAAGTTAGACGAAACAGTTGTGAGAAGCATATCGCATAGTAAGTTGTTCACATATCAAGCATAAATAAATAGCTATCACCCTACAAAAGTGCCAAATGATAACTCAAGCATTCAAGCATTAACATGTAAACAACTAAGCTTAAATATCACTCTAACACAGGAGATAGAAACAGTTAAGAGATAGAAGTACCATTTATAACTAGTTCTACTCATGAGCTTTAAGCGATAACGATTTATCTCTTCTCAATCCGACATCAACTAAGAGTACAGAAGTGCAACATCAGTAGCAGATATCAGATGCAAAAATCAATAAACCCTGTTACATTCATTCACCAAAACTCCTCGGAGGGTGCAAAAGTGCATGTTTTGAGGACAAGTTTTTGATAAATTTATGGACCCTTCTCTAAATGCATGAGAAGGGTTTAAATACTACTAACTATGTCTAAAAATAACTTATTTACAAAAATTTAGGATACGGTTTAAATGACGGTCCTGTTTCTAGGCAAAAAAAAAGAAAGCTATTTCTAAAATTAAATCTAAAGCTAACTATTTCTGTATTTTTTCCTTTATATTGCAAGCATTCAGCATTTGCTTAAGCGAAATTGGTTGGCTGACCTCAGCCTTTAGTTGCCTTGTGAAAACGGAAACTGCTAGAGTTGGCACCATCTTTCCGGCAGAATTTATGTTGTTTTTTAGAGTCATCCTCTTCAAGAGATTTTTCTTGGCGATGCGCGATTAGCGCTAAGCGCTAATCGTGCATCGGAAACTGCCTCTGTTTTTCAGTCTAGATTTCCTTGATGCGTTTTCTTCCTCTTGCATGCTTTCTTTTGGCGGACTGGGTTTCGTTGTTATCTGACGCAGAATTGACAAGCTAAATCTGCAACTGTGTTTCTGTTGCATGCGGTGAATGTGTATAAGGGCGCCATTTCTTTATCTTCAGATACCAGAGCCTCGCCTATTCTTCATCGTAATTTCTTGTACACTGCTTTGTATAACCTTTTGTCCTTTGTTCCTGTAGTTACAAGTGAAGTGAGAGTAATGATAATACATAATGACGGGAATGCTTTGACTGCCGAAGACATGTAAAAATATGCCACCTTACGTGAACTGACTCTTTGATAAACTCAAAACTATATTTCATTAATGAGCATTAAAGCACATAACCAGTCTCATTTAACACTTTTTCTTGAACAATGAACCAGACAAATTTGCGACAGGATGATTTTGCGATTTGCTTTGCGATATCGCAGATTTTTTACATCGCATATCGCAAGATCGCATGATTTTTATTTTGTCTTATCGTAAGGTTGTTTTGCCGCATTATCACAATTTCCCAGTGTCGCATGATCGCAATATCGCATGATTTTTATTTTGTCTTATTGTAAGGTTGTTTTGCCGCATTATCGCAATTTCGCAGTGTCGCACAATCGCAATATCGCATGATTGTAAGATGTGCATATTTTGTGTTCAACAGTTTCTTTGCGAGGTGTGATTTTGCGATATGCGCTATCGCATATCGGCATTTTCTACGATTTTTTTATTATAAGTATGCTTTTAAGATCTGCGATGCGATATATGTTTTATCTTTATGCAATTTCGGATCGCATTCTCGCGGTTTTAAATTCTAGCTCGTAAGGAGGCATGTTGTTGTCCTTTTTTGCATTGCGATATCCTTTAAGGAGTGATTTTACCTTCCTTCATCACAAAACTTAAGTTTTTAGATTTCGCAAGGGTCTTTTCTTAAGTTTATGATAATAAGTTTTATTGAAAAAGAAATACAATCTCTAAATGATTTTTTTGAAATTTTTTGACTAAGGGTCCCCCTTTATTTAGTATTAGTAATAACACTAAACAATAAAAGGGGGGTTGTTGGTGGCCACAACAGGACTGAATCTTTCTTGTCTGCATTGTCTTTAGTAAAATCATCTTTCCTCTGAAGAATGTTGATTGGTGGATCTTTTTTCTGACCACTGCTACTTGGAACATCTTTCTTCGTACTGCTGGCAGCTACATCCTTCTTTGTTGAACTATTTCCAGTATTTATGCTCCTTAAATTATACTTCCTTTGGACCTACACGATTGCATTTTGATAGCCCTTTTTATACTCATCGGATTCAACCATCATCATATCATCTTGAGACTGAGAAGACAACAATTTTTCTTCTTCTATCACAAAATTTTCAAATTATTCTTGCTCTTTGTCTTCTTTGATCAAATATACAGTTTGTTTCCTATCATCGAAAAAATGAATCTGACCTTCAGGTGCCTTATCATCTTCCTCATCTTGATCTTGTGCATACTTTTTCTAGAAAGGGGATCTCACTTGTTGTTGTGGTTGTTCTGGGCCCTTTTTCTCCCTCTGTTTAATTTGGACATATGGTTGCCTCCTGAAATTTAGATTTCAAATTTGTGGACCTCCTTGAGGTTCTCTTGCACTAACCCTATTATATAGTGTTATTTTCTCCATGGTCTTTACTAGGGCATCTAACATTGCATCAGATGAGGTAGCAGGTTCTTCTTTTATGGTTACTCTCCTCTCCAATTTCATCTTATACTTCTTCACCAAAATATTGGCCTCCACACTAACTGCATTGCTTTGCATGTCTTCAAGTGTTGCAGGATTCCTTTCCCTGTGTTGGTATGTGATCTAGGGATTGAAACCATCGAGGTAGTGGCTTTATATATGTTGGGATGGAGTTGTATACCTTGTTGAAAAGTCTTGGACTGTTTCACAAGGCTGTTTTTTTAAGCTGTCATATTCAACAAGGATCTGTAAAGGATTTTTTTTTTCACCCTACCTTGCAATGTAGGCATCCTCCAGTTCTTGGTAGGTAGCAAATGTTCTGACTCTAATACTTCTAAACCATTTTTTAACCTCTTTAGAGAAGCTATGTGCAAACAACCTCATCTTCACATCCTCGTGGTCGACTTCTTCAAGGTCCACAAAATCATTGACGTTATCAACATGATGTTTGGCAGTGGTTTCACAAGTGCCTTCATATTGTGGAAGTATTTGGCCATACTCCTGAGGAAAGTCATGCAACTGAGCAGGTAAAATGAGAGGGGAAGACCTAGCTACCATGGGTGTTGTTTAAATAGATAATGAACTTGTTGTAGTGACAATTGGTATATATGAAATAGAAGGTAGTAAAATAGTTTGTAGAGTGGTGGCAAGTGCAGATGATGCAGGAAAAAAAGATAATATAGGAGATGAACTAAAATTTAGGCTTGCAAAAACTGTAAAATAAGAAAAAACAGATGTTGGGACAACAAATGAAGTAGGAGTTGTAAATGAAAGAGGAATTGTATGCTAGAAAATGGCTACCTTTTCAACAGTTTGCTGCAAATCGCTTACCAAACTCTCAATATTTTGAAACTGAAACAATACACTTCTGTCAGACTCAAAAATATCAGATTTTGAAGCTGAAGATAAGGTCTCAACATTGATTCATCCATGACATTCTCAGATTTAGTCCTAAACAAAGAATTTTCAAAAGGCAAATCGAACTCAAGATCTTCAATAATAAACAAACCCTCAAGCAAAGAGTAAGACCTTCCAAGAGGAATATTACTCCCTTGACTTTCTTTGGATGCTCTCTTTTTCCTAAGCAGCTTTTTAGGACTGTTTACAATCTTGGGAGGATTTGGATCAAGGTTTTGCCTAGTATGTCTCCTGGAAGCCAGATTTTCTCACAAAATTTTATTTGCAACCAATCACAACACAGGTCTAGGTGAATTTCAGCCTATGAATGCCTAGCAACCTATCACCCCACAAGGCTAGGATATATATCTCAAAATGATACATATTCCCATGGTAAATTTGACTCTCATTCCCTGACAACGGCGCCAGGATTTTAGCACCCTGTAATTGAACCTCCAGGCTGAGAAAAGGTTTACAGGGGTAACCACAAACCTCTTTGGGATAGATACTAGTCCTTTCCATCAGAGGGGTCTCCCTCACTAGAAAAATTATGAAGGTAAATAACACTTATCCTCAGGGACTGCAGAGACCATATCTAAAAAGAAACCTAAGATTCAATGCAAGTAGTTGGTGGATTTAGGAAAAGGGCCACTAAGGCATGAAACCAAAGCCACAATTCAAATTCATAAACTGAAACACCAATGCTTACATAAGCCACTATAGAAAAATAGGCAAGATAGGTACATATTTCAAAGTTGATATCTTTTTTAGTATAGTGAAGAAATTGGAAAAACACATAACAATATTTAATCAAATGTAATAGAGCACATCATGAATTTTACTACATGCTTTCATGACCAAATATTAAGAAGAATAACAATGGCAAAGCACCTAACTAAGGATGAATTCCATCACAATAGAAAAACCAATAGTTAACCAAAGCATCAAGAGATTAGTTTGTAGAGAACTGCTTCAGGAATCTACATTAAAAGCGAGTCTGTAATAAGATATTCATATTACCAATTGCACAGAAAGAAGGACAGTGACTCGAAAGGCATACAACATAAATCTCTGAACCACAGCGAAAAAAACTTGTACTAATATTTTTATTCATATAACATGACCACATACACATAGGGCTCTTTTGATTCCAACCCTTCTTCCATATTCTGCTTAGGTTTTTATACATTTTCAGTAAAGTAAAGGAATATGACCAGATGCATTATATCCATTATCCACTAAGTGGATAGAATCCAGCTAAACTTAGAAACATCATGTTTTTTAAACTAAAGTTGAAACAAAATTGAAATAAAACTAATAAAACTGCAACATTATCCTTAAAGAAAATCAACTTTATCCTATCTACTAACTGATGTCTTATTCATTCATTTTTATTCCTATCCTTAATCATCAAACAACAAGGTTCGGGCTTGATAAAAAAATAGAAAAAGAAAGTAGTCTGAGTTGTGCAGTAAGTGAAGGTTTGCGGAACAGTTGTGTAGTAAGCTCCAGCTTGGCATAGACATGGGTTGCATTGAGTGAAATCAAGCTAATGAGGATGATGGCAAGGTTGTTGAGTTGGATTAAGACCCATATGACACCTCCTGCCACGTGTGCAAACCTCAAAACTATCCAATCAACATTTGCACAGCAAAATTTTAAATTTCTGGTTTTGTTTTTTTATTCCCACTCCAAAACAAAAAAAATGTCTAACATTTCATCACCATGAACCTTATGACTCCCAGCAAGCATCAAAATACCAAAATACTGCACAGTTTTCCTCAAAAACATGTAACCCTAGGTAACTGCAAAATGAGTCTAGCTACAGAGTATGCGATCAAGTACCCAAACTACCTTTTTCTCTTCTTGTTGGATGAACACTATATATCTTTACAGGAGGTCGTTTTAGTTTGTTTGGGTAGTTGTGACTGTGGTTGCGGTTTTGGCTATTGTTGTAGTAGCTGTAACACCCTCCAAAATTTTAGCTTGCATCAAATTTTGGAACCTCCTTTGAGAGTTTTACTTGATGACTACACGCACTCGGTTCACTTCGTGAGCTCGTGTGATTCTTCACACCCACCTTGCTTGATCATTCCACCGACAAATTTTGCATGTTGATATCAATTTCATGCTTGCGACCATGTTTTGGTCATACACAAGGTCTTCTCTTCGTGTGTACATGTTGTGTTGGCTATGTAAACATCAGTTGCACTCACACATAGAGTCATATACACTGTCGCACAAGCGTTGTTGTGGTCGTCCAACAATCAATCACAAGCGTCGTGCTTGTCGCTCATACCATTAGTCATTCATGTTGAGAATATGTGTCTGGATGGTTTGGGTCGTCTCGTTGTCAAGTCATCTAAGTGTGCGTTTACAAGATCACGTATGCACCTTTTCACTCGTTCACAAACTTAGTCATCTTGTTGAAGTTCCGATGACCGAACTCCCCTCTGATATCCAGACCTTCACCTCACCATCGACTCGATCAATTGTCACCAAGAATAGCGTAGAAGCACCAAGCGAGCCATTTCAAGTTGTGCTTCCCACAAGGAGATCGATCAACCTTCCTGCTGGTCCACCCGAGAATTTGACCCGACAGTCACCCTGGGACTGATTCCCCTCAAAAATTCCATAGAGGCTATAGACCTTACCCGCTCCACTAACTGAGAAAATTGTGCAAATAGGTCAGATAAACACCTAGTGACAATCCCAATCTCCCTCATAAAATTGTGTTGTTTTTCCATCCAGCCCACCAGTTAGTCGGCCAGATGCGCACCCAGAAAACTGCACAGATTTCATGATCAAGCCCTCTACTGCCCAGCAGTCCGCTCAGCTCAGAAATTGCACAGAGGTGATTAGCAAGCCAACCTCCCAACATCGGCGTAGTTTTTTCCCGCCAATAGCTCCCGGCAGCTGACTGTCAGTTCCCTTTAGGAATTGCGCAGTTTTTGTTCCCAAGCTCCAACAGTCGACTTCTAGTTCCCTCCATGAATTGCACAGTTTCTGCTACCAAGGTCCCTGCAGCCAACTGCCAGTTCCGTCCACGAATTGTGCAGTTTTGGCTACCAGGCTCCCATTGCCCTCTCCTTCCAAAAATTGTGCAGATTTTTTCTACCCAGCCTTCCCGTAGCCTAGACTGCTCCCCCCAAAATTTGCGCAGTTTTGTCGTCTAGCTGAGCCAGACCCTGCAGATAGTCACTGTCAATCCGGATTGCCCATATCTATCACCCAGTGACTTCTACGCAGTTTTCACCAACAGTGCCCGAAGCCTCCATCCCAACTCGAAACTCACAACCTTGTCTCCTCTCTCGGTCACCTGCATCTGAAACAATCATGCATCATGGTAGACTAGGAGGATTATGGATTTGATGTTGTCTCGTCATGAGTGACTGCAAATACAGGTACACAAACAAACATGGCACGACGACAGATGGGATGTGTAGAAATTTCCCACTGTAGATCACCTGGTAATGCAATGTACTAAAGAAAAAGACTTGATCTACTTCTACAAACAATTTAGCAGAAGCTTAATCAAACATGAGCAACATCAAACATGAACAGATATAACTGAGAATGAGAAGTAATCAACCATAACACAGAAAATATATCACTGGGGAAAGCACCAGCCTAAAACCCCAACTCTATATTATCATACAAGTGGAAATCTTGTTCAAGTTACAAAAAGAATTAGCTCTCAAGCTATCCTGATCTCTTTGCACTCAAACAATATTGCTCACAAACTCAATAGACATAGAATATATCTTCCTCAAGCCCTCCAAGCCTCCTATTTCCTTGAGCAGTTTTGATTGGGGTCCAATGATATCACATGTGTGAATTGGCCTCATCACACTCACTGTAACCTCAATTCCAACTGCGCAATCCATAAGGAATAATACCCCTTCTGCATGAAAGGAATATTCACCAAGGAATATCCTAGCAACTTATAGTACATTGTCCCTCCATATGATCTCAATTGGGTCTCTGACTGAACTGACATGCATGAGTTATCCATGAGTGAATACTCAGTTAACTGAATTACAATAGTTACATGCATGCAAGCATTAACTAATTGAACTCTCATTAATTTAACATATTGTTAAATAAATCTAACTAGACTTGACTAAGTTAAACTAAACTAGCTGATTACAACTCAATATTACAACTCATCCTTATCTCTTCAACTGAAGGTTAAATTCCTCAATCAATGGAGAAACTGTTGCATGTGCTCACATAGACTTCAAGTTTGATTTTCCTTAACTAATTAACTCAAGATGAGTTAATTAATTAATTTCCAAACTGTTGTTGATATCAAATTCGAATTTTACTTCCTATGTTTAGTCCAGGGATTGACTAAAATAAGAAGGGATCCCGAAATGTTATTTTTAGAAAAGCTATTTTTAGCACTTTCACTTTTCACCCATTGTAGCTAAGATCTCCAATGGCTAAATTGTTATTTATATATCGGCTATTTATTGTAGTGCTATTTTTAGCATCTTATATTTTTAGCATTTCTTGTTGCACATTTTTCAACACTCCCTCTCAATAAGAAAGGCTTCCTCTCAAACCCGATCTTGTACCTTTGGAATGTTTTGCATGCAATACTTCTACCAAGTGTGGTTGCTCCAGCAACTCTCAGAGCAAAAAACTCCCCATTGACCTCTTTGTGGAGCTAGAAACATACTCTAATGTTGAAGCTCTACCTGCTACTGACAAGTGCTCCCTCTCTGACCTCTGAGTTGCTGCAACACTCCATGCATCTCGCACTGTTGCATCCTGCTAGCTCTACACAGTCATAGGACTCCTGCACTGTAGCTCTCTCTGCCGCTCCATCTGCATCTATATTTACCCAATCAGTCAGTCCTGCTACTCCTCATCGGGGCTCCTGTAGCAAGGTCGAATCAAAAAGGTTGGGTGCCTCAAGGATCCAGCCCCTCCTCCTTGGGATGATCACTCCACATTGCCCCACCTCCTACTTAGAGGTATGGCTGCATGTGATCCCTCTACCTGTGAGAAACCTTGGGCAACAAACCTTGCCTTGTGTTTCTCAACACTACAATCAGCTGCCTGCTTTACCTTGTAAAGCCATCAGGAACTAACCACTAATTTTTCCGCAAGTCTAGGGACAACATCCCACACACTGTTCCGCATTATAGAATCGTACTCTTCTACCATTGCATCAACCCAGACTGGTTGTTGCACTACCTCCTAAAAAGAAGAAGGTTCGGTTGCTACACACTCCCCAACCAGGGCCATGTAGCCAGTGTATATCTCAAGAGATCTCCTTTGTCTGCGCTGAGAGGATGGCTGCCCCACATTCTCTCTCGCATCCTGCATCAATCTATCAGCTTCCCGCGAGTGTTTCTTCCCATCTCAGGAAGACTCTCCAGCAGTGGTGGTCTCCACTATTGGATCCTCTACATGTGACTGATCCACATCATCAGGAGGATCCTCCTCCTTTGGAACTAAAAGTTCCTCATCGCCACGCAACTTGAGCTCCCTCTCAAGTGACACTCACATGGCTCTCTGCTCGTCGAACTTCAGATCCCTGCGCACTACAGTCCTCTAACTGGCAGGCACAAACACACGATAGTTGTGGGGTGTATCTGTGTACCCCACAAGTATCCCCAACTTAGCTATTGGGTCTAGCTTCTTCTGAGCGTCTTTGGTCACATGATAGAAAACTGGTGATCCGAAGATGCGGAAGTAACTCACATCTGGTCACTTCCCCGAAAAAGCCTCCATAGGTGTCTTCATCCCCAAAATATGATGAGGACTTCTGTTCTGAAGATACATTGTCGTATTGCATGCCTCAGCCCATAGTTGAAGTGGTAGACTTTGGTCATGCAACATCGCTCGAGCTGCTCCCACAATAGATCTGTTCTTCCTTTCGGCCACCCCATTCTGTTGTGGCTTATGAGGTGCCGTCAATTCCAATTTAATTCCTTCTGTAGCACAAAAGTCTTTAAACTGCTGGGAAATATACTCTCCACCATTGTCACTCACAAGGCTTTTACTTCCTTCCGAGATTCTTTCTCTATCGAGGCTTTAAACTCACAAAACCTCAAGAAGGTTTGATCCTTCTTTTGCATAAAGTAGATCCAGCATCTACGAGAAAAATCATCAATGAAAATAACATAGTACCTTTGTTTAGCGGTGGAGGCTGTAGAGAATGGTCCACATACATATGAGTGAACTCGCTCCAGGACTGCTCCAACTCTACTATCCCGATCCTGAAAGGAAACTTTCACATACTTACCCAGGGTGCATCCTTTACATGTGTCTGTTTGCTCCAGTTTTCCCTTTGGTAAGCTTGTAGAAATTTGTTGCATGATCTTCAGGGCCCCGTGATGCAAGTGGCTCAGCCTCCTATGCCATAGTTCACCAACATCTAGGCTTTGCACCACCTCTACTTTGGAACTCAGTGAAGCACAGTCATCTACCTCTAGCTTGTAGAGATTCTTTACTCGAATCCCTATTCGCTTGGTCTGTCCAGTGCCGATATGCCTTAGGAACACTTTTCCTTTACTAAAAACTACATCATAGCCTTTATCTTCTAGCATAGCAATAGACACAAGATTCTTTTTCAAACTTGGTACATATTTAACAATAGATAGGGTGAGAGGAGCACCATGCTCCCTTTGAAACATAACTGTACCTTCACCTGAGACACAATATTTTCCATCATCGCCCATCTCAATCTGCATCTAGAGATCCTTATCCTCCAATGCACTGAAAAGATTCTTGTCACCCGACATGTGGAAAGAAGCTCCACTATCCAAGTACCAAACACATCCCACCATGGATGAAACCATGCATGTGATAAGCGAGAAATCCAGCTCAAATTGTGAAGATAGTGCATCACCATCAGATCCTTTTGAGGAACCCTTCTTGGATTTATTCTATGGACAATTCATAACATAATGGCCCACTTCATGACAGTAAAAGCATCACATCTTCGACTTGTCAACCTTCTTCCCACCATGAGAAGATTTGGATTGGGATGCCTTCCCTTTCCCTTTCTTAGCTTTACTCGCTAAAATTAGATTTTCTTCATCATCTTGTTTTGAAGAAGATCCATCCCTGGTGTTTCACCTTATCTCCTCCTGCATCAAATCCGACCAAAGTCGTTCCCAATCTGGCAGTTTCTCTCTTCCATTAACCAAGTCCTGGTAGCTATGCCAGCTCTTTGGAAGACCGAGGAGTGCTAGACTCACCATGTCATCATCAGCAGTCACGACCCCTACACTTGCAAGCTCATCCCTACAGGTGGTGAGCTTGTTCAGGAACATAGAGATTGTGTCGCCCTTTTCACACTTGATCTTGCGAAGTTTTTCCTTCAACACCAACTTCCTCTGATCGTTGTTATTCTAATAAATATCTTTCAATGTTTTCCACATCGAAAATAGAGTTTCCTTCCCATGGAGGCTCGAGACAATATGGTCTCGAACTCCCTCCAGGAGGATTCTCCTTGCTCTAGCCACACACTTTTTCCATTCCGCTAGTTGACTAGCATTAGTCGGCCTTTGGACTTCTTGATTAATTAAGTCCTTAAGATCATTATCTTCCAATATTGCCTCCCTGTGATCCTTCCACGCTATATAATTCGAACTACCATCAAGGGCGTATTCGAGTCTTAAACCATTGAACGCCATCAGTGAAATAGATGTGATAAGAACTCAATTCAATATCCAGAAACCAAACTTCGTACTTCTCCTGCTTGTAAATTGTTCTTCCTTGATCACCTTTGATCTGATACCATGTAGAAATTTCCCACTGTAGATCAATTGGTAATGCAATGTACTAAAGAAAAACACTTGATCTACTTCTACAAACAATTTAGCGGAAGCTTAATCGAACATGAGCAACATCAAGCATGAACAGATATAACTGAGAATGAGAAGTAATCAACCATAACACATAATATATATCATCGGGGAAAGCACCAACCTAAAACCCTCACTCTGTATTATCATACAAGTGGAAATCTTGTTCAAGTTACAAAAGAATTAGCTCTCAAGCTATCCTGATCTCTCTGCACTCAAATAATATTGCTCACAGACTCAATAGACATAGAATATATCTTCCTCAAGCCCTCCAAGCCTCCTATTTCCTTTCACAGTTTTGATTGGGGTCCAATGATGTCACATGTGTGAATTGGCCTCATCACACTGACTATAACCTCGGGTCCAACTGCGCAATCCATAAGGAATAATATTCCTTTTGCATGCAAGGAATATTCACCAAGGAATATCCTAGCAACTGATAGTACACTATCCCTCCATCTGATCTTAACTGGGTCTCTGACTGAACTGACGTGCATGAGTTATCCATGATTGAATACTCAGTTATCTAAATTACAGTAGTTACATGTATGCAAGCATTAACTAATTGGACTCTCGTCAATTTAACAAATTGTTAAATTAATCTAACTGGACTTGACTAAGTTAAACTAAGTCAACTGATTATAACTCACCCTTATCTCTTTAACTGAAGGTTAAATTCCTCTATCAATGGAGAAATTGTTGCATGTGCTCACATAGACTTCAAGTTTGGTTTTCCTTAACTAATTAACTCAAGATGAATTAATTAATTAATTTCCAAACTTTTGTTGATATCAAATTCGAATTTTACTTCCTATGTTTAGTCCAAGGACAAACTAAAATAAGAAGGGATCGTGAAATGCTATTTTTAGAAAAGTTATTTTTATCACTTTCACTTTTCACCCATTGTAGCTAAGATCTCCAATGGTTGAACTGCTATTTATAGCAGTGCTATTTTTAGCATCTTCTATTTTTAGCATTTCTTGTTGCACATTTTTCAACAAGATGAACAAAGGGAGTACATGCAGAAGGACATATTCACCAAAGGATGAAAAAACGACGCATGCAAAGAGATGTGCTCGCGAACGGATGAACATGCAATGATGTGTTGACACATGGATGGACGGACGAGCGAACATGCAAGATTTGTTCACGGATGGACGGACGGGTGAACATGCACTTTTCATGAATGGGCGAACCTGTCAAACATGCCAACATATAAGCAAGGCGCAACGTGTGAATTCAACATCAAGCGAACCCAACAACCATCGAAGACTTTGCACACTTTGCCATGCGGAGGTGAAGTTTTGACACACCATGAAGACATCCATTGCCTAGCAATGTCGCAGCTCGACATGCACACAAATAGCAGCACGAATATACTAGCATTGTCATGTCGAGTCTTGTCATGAGTCATGTCGTCCACATCTCTACTGTGGGCCATATTGTCAATCAATGTAATGTAACGTGGAACTCCAAGAGACCCACTTATCATATGAAGAGTCACGTAAAGTCGAAAGGTCATGGAATTCAAAGAGTCATGAGGGTATTCGAATAGCCACAAGGGTCAGTTTCACCCTTTGGCTATAAATACCCCCTCGTTTGTACATGCAAAGGGATTTTAACCTTGGCTCCACTCACATAGCCTTGAGAGTTTGTAATATTTTCTTTGAGGAGTAAGTAGTGGCTACAACGCCCTACACACGAGGTTCATGATGTATGGTGTAACGATGTCGTGTCTTGGAAATTTCGCTTAATTCAGAAGCCTACTAACAAGCCATCATGTTTTCACGCATTTGTTGTAATTGTTGTCAGACTAATCTTGAACACTTGTAATACATGTTGCTTTAACATGTGTTTAACACTTGAAATCATGCAATTGTTGTAATACATATATATTAATGAAAATGTGTTGTATGAGTTGTTAATGATGTCCTTCCCATGTTGGTTACCTCCCTAGACATCAGACAGACCTTTCACGTAAACTTGTTATAATGACCGTCGCACTCGCGCAGACTCCTTCACTGTGTGTTGTACTTGTTATTGTTCCTTGTATGTTGTGACTGTCGCATCTATGTGGACTGCTCCTCCAGAAGGCACGTCTTGTTGTGTTGTGTGTTCCTAATAGAGTTGGGACTTCCTCGCATCCGACTTGGGACTCACTCCCACCTTCTCCCTTTGCGGTGAAAGAACCATTGACACAAGTAACACTAGCAATCACCAGGTACGCAAATGGTGTGAGGTCTACTTGGGACTTCATACCAGGGTGATCCCCTGAACGTTGTCGGGTCCAGCACTGTCAACATTTCTAGCGCTAGAAGGAGGGCAACCAGTTGTATATGGTTGAATGTCCTCTCACACTCACTCATCAACCATATGGTCAAGGAAGTAACTTGCACTCCCTCTCACCTACGCGCAACTCTGTAGTTGGTTACTTCTCACCTCCCAAGACTGAACATGAAATTCCATATCATCACCTTCGTTCCATCCATCCCATCACCCGCCAGTTTGCAAAAGTAGTCAGGCTAATCCTAGACATACAACATCTTCCATACGCATCAAGGAAGCCAAAAGCCACTCCCACTGGGGTTGTTGTATCATCAGTGGAAGAAGTTTTTCTTTCCATACTTGAAGGTCTAGCAGAATCTATTGAAGATCGAGAGGAACCTTCGGTCTTCTGACACGGGGAATGAGACACCCTTGTAATCTTGGGCTCAGACTCCAGTACAGTAGGTGGAGGGGAAGGCAACGAAGGAGATGGAGGTGAAGACAAACCAACAGACTCAGAGCTGGAATCGTCAGATTCAGAAGAAGAGGAGGAGGACGAAGAAGAAGAAGACATGGCTGACTAGAATATGGAATGGATGACATAGGGACCATTGGCTCTCCTAGGTTCTTTTCACAAGATGCCAATGCGAGCGGAGAGAATGAACATCAAGTTCAACCCTAACAGTACAGTGAAGGCAGAAGACCATCTCGACAACTTCTACTTACAGCTGCAAACCCCTGAGGTACGGCACGATGATGTAGCATGTAGATTGTTCCCATGTACCTTAGATGGTTGTGTTGCAGCATGGTATCACATCCTTCCGGTCAACTCCATACATAACTGGGTTATGTTCAAACGTATGTTTCTTGAGAAATTTGTTGATGACAAGACCCCAACCATGCTGCTTAAAGAGTTAGGAAGCTCAAAGATGGAGGGGAAATAAAAAGTTAAAGACTTCAATCAGAGGTTTCTATGCATCTTGAACAAGTTTGCAGCAGATGTGAAACCTCATGACTCCATCACTATTGACTACTACATGTCTGCACTGCTGACCAACATTGCGCAGTTCATCAAGCAAGTTGTGAAGCCAACACTACTAGAAAATTGTGAAGAGGCAATCATTGTTGAAAAACACCTGCATGTGATTGGAGTCATCCAAGATGATGAACTAACAAAAGACTCCAAAGACATGAGAAGGAAGTCCCAAGCGACGGTGAGCAGGTGTAGAGACAAAGAGACAAGTGATATCGAAACCCTCACTCGCCTTGTGAAGAACTTGACAACATAAGTGTCCGAGCTCAAAGAGCGGAAGACAAACACTTCTGTAAACAACCATATGCCCAAGCAAAGACAGGGAAGCATGTCATCAGGCAGTAACCATCTCCTGACCCAAACTGTGCAGAGCTCTGTGTTCCAACTCAATCGAGGCGCAAATCCTGAATTTTGTTCATTCCACGAAGTTCGTCACCCAGAGAATTCTTGTTTGGACTGGAAGCGAGTCACAAACTCGGTACACAGTCACATACTCGAACTGGACAACAATATGTAGGAACAACCGGGAAATGCGTATAATGATGAAAATGTTGCACCTGGTAAGCCATCAATTCCTAACATGTGGTTAACATGTATCAGTGCTCATAGGAAGCACTGAAGACAAACACCAAGAAGCAACCCCAAAAGCAAGATGCCTGTTTCAATATCAGAAGTAAAGGGGTTCCCCCCACAGTTGGGGAAATACAAGAAAAGGTTAGATTGTTGATGAGGAAGGTTGACCCACCATCTGTCCCAAAGCAGAAAATGCAAAGCAAGCCTGGGAAGACAGCGACGGACAAGAGTACGTCCATGAGCAGTAAACTACAGAATGATCCATCGGGCAACATGATCACTAGTCTTACCCCAGACACCTCGGTGAGTCTAGCCCCTCTGGATTACAACATCATGGACGACATGAAGAAGACTTGCACAAACATCAATTTGTTCAAGCTAGCTAAGATCTAGAGTCAGCGAGACATCCTGTTGCGTGAATTAGGACAAACAACAGCGGACAGCGCAACCTTTACCAACAAGCGAGAAAGCACACCTCCCGGGTCACTTTCAACTGTATTGAACACACTCCAAATGGAAGAAGTGAACTCAGTTTTCCCTCCATTCTTTCTCTCATTTGAGATATTCAACTACAATGTTCATAACTGCTTGGTTGATTCTACCGCGACAACTAATGTCATGCCACTCTCCATTTCCAAGAAGATCAATGTGCAATGGAGTAAGACCATGCAGATCATCCAACTCGATCGAACAACTAGACCAGCCATTGGTGAACTTCGAGATGTAATCATCCGACTATACAGTGACATCTAAATTCACCAATGCATCAACATCATCGTTATGGACATACTGCAAGCATATGGTCTATTACTCAGCAGAGACTAGTCCAGCAAGTTGAACGGATACTTCGCTACAGACTAGTCACACATGTTGGAAATAATACTGAGAGGGGGGGTGAATCAGTATTATCAAATTCTTTTCAATATGCCTTCAATAATTTATTGATCATTAACTTGTATATAATAATGAGCATGAAACAAGAAAAACAGATAGTCACACCAAAGAACACCA